>JAGDQP010003887.1:0-62381 GCA_022664845.1 Lepisma saccharinum | reverse complement strand
ATATATATATATATATATATATATATATATATATATATATATGAGCTCCTGCGTAGCCTAGTCGGTAGCGCGCTCGACTTCAATGCGAGCGGTCCCGGGTTCGATTCCCGGTGGGGGCTCAAAAATTTCGGTGTTGACCCAGCATCGTGAGGACAATTGGGGAGCTGCTGTGAATAAAAGACAGTGGCGATCACAGTGAGAGCTTCGGCTCTCCTCTCCCAACCCGTCTGGTCAGCGTGGGAGCAGTAGACCAACTCCTCCCTTCGGGGAGAGGCCTCATCCACTAGTGGATTGAATATGGCTGTGATTTATTATATATATATATGGTATTAAGCATTTTCTGAAATGTACTAGAAATTATTTGTTGTAAACTTTCTGTGTGAAAAATGTGTTTGATGTGAACCTCAGAATTATTTTGAGTGGTTCTATTATAATGAGGTCATATTAATGAATAGATAGGGAGTGATTTTGCAAAATGTGTTAGCTGCGTGTATTTCTGTTAATTTGAAGGAGTCTGCTGTACATGTTTGTCTTGTTAATCAAATTAGTGTTTGTCTTTTGTCTTTCTGTACATAATTCTTGAGCCTTCATTTGTCTGTACTTGTTTTTTTTTTTTTTTATAGATTCTGTGCTGTAAATCATTACGAAGAATGAAGACATCAAACAGATTCTGAAAATACGTGACGTATCATTGAAACAGTGTTATACTTTGTTGGATTGGAATATGTAATCGTCAGTTGATGGACATAGAAGACTTCCGAAGTGGATGTTCTTTGTGCACATGAATACTCATCGTGATTGGAAGTGCTCCTACGAAGAAATCTGTCTTCTGTGTGTTTGTGTGGGTGTGTATTCATTTTCTTACCTTTAAATTGCTATTTTGTGCTTATCACTGGACAGTGTTGTAATATAATAAGGCTGCAAAATGTATGATCCTTCAGTTGATTACGTAAGTGCTCTAGTTGACGAGATAGCACTGGAAGGATTAGACGGTATCACATTACAAGGCTTATGGGTTCGTTTAGTAGATAGACCAAACTTCAATATGGCCATTGACGATAATTCTAAAGTATTTTTATGGAATATCGTAAGGCGACTTCGAGATGTTGAAATTTTCGAGCTTCCGAATCCAAGAAAACCTCTAGTTCTCTTCAATCGTTATGATTTTGTGGATCCAGAGCTTGGTACTGTTCTTGAACCTGATTATGAGGTAGAGGACATCTACCCATTTTGTCCCGTGGACGACCAAGAGAAGGGGATAAAAGGGTCTTCTTCAAATTATGATAAACAGAAAGATATTACAGAGGAAGCCAGGAAAATGTCTTTATCAGAAGTTGTGGTGAAATGGGGTGATAAACTGATCCTTGTAGCAATCCAGTCTGCCAGAAATGCAGCTTTAATGGGAGACAAAGTGTATGCTATGCTTGATATCACAGTGAAGCAATATTGTTTTCTTGAAAGAGTGGGACGGTCTAGATTTCATGGAGAAGTAACTCAGGGAAAGGTCAGTTTACAGCAACTTGGGGAAGATCCGAAGTCTCTTTTTTATCTCAGAAAGTATTTAATGAAACATAAATTAATTTGTAAGCAAATCCATCATCAAAAGACTGGTCTTGGGCAAAATTGTAGTGGTAGTTTAGTTCATCTTCCTCGCTTTTATGTAGAAAGGAAACCGAAAGCGTTATTTCTTACCGAGAAAGTGATCGAAATTCTTAAAAGCCGACCAAATTACGTTGCGGAATATGAAGAAATTAGACAGCAGTTGGGTTTAGTGAACTCTTTAAAGAAGCTTTTTAAAACCAATGAGTTTCAGCGATATGTGAAAACGGATCTGAAATTGCCATATCGGACGTTATATCCAAATGCTACACCTGCCGAGTGGAAACATAAGGCCAATGACAAAGAAAAGTCAATACGAGTTATACAGTTAATCAACCCCAATATGGACATTAGCGAAATGTGGCAGAAGTATGAGGATATTGACGATGATGAGGACAACACATCAGGTCTTCTGGATCAAAAAGCGATATTACTGGACCGGCCTTTAATGCAACAAGCGTACTATATTATTGAAGAGGCTGGACCGGAGGGTTGTAGTCAACACGAGCTTGGTTTCAAGATGGGACAACCAAAACTGGAAGCACGAACAGTGTGTCGGAATCTGTTACGGCGAGGAATGGTATCGACGTTCATGAAAGATGTGGGAAGGCAGCGAGTGTTTAGATTCACATCCAAAATCTATGAGAAGGAAGGCGAAATGATTGTTCAGTTCAAGAAGGAAAAAGAGAAAACATTATCCCTCGTGAAAACTCAACAGAAAAAGAAAAACTCATTTCAAGAGATTGTCGTTCAGGAAGAGAGTAATAAAAGCTTGCTTCAAGAAGAAGACATTTCTGAGCAAGGCGCCCCACCTAATGAAGAATCTAGAAGCTCATCCACTTCCAAATTGGAGTTGGAAGTCGTGGAAGCGAGCTCTCTTTCTCAAGGCTCCGCCAATAACATTTCACTGGATGAGGAACAGTTGTCGAATGCAACGAAGGACAATAACACATCAGTCACAATTGATGCAGAAGAACCAGAAATAGAGACCGAAATAGTAGAAGATGGCAACAGTACCTGCAGTTCTGTCATGAAGAATCGTACTGTCAGCTTTACTGATGAGTTAAAACAAATCACTTGGCACATGAAGAAAGATATTCCAGCGATCACATACCGTTTACTGAAACGTGCTAATTTGATCATGGAACAAGTACAAATGCATAAAGTGATTGATGATCACGCTAAGCTGATGAAACTTATCAATGAAGAGGAAAGCAGAGAAGGCTATAATGTGAAAATAGACAAGAAATCCCTGCTTCGTTTGCTTGGTAAACTCGGTAAAGATGGCCACGTCAAAAATATAAGAACAGTTTTACGATGTGGAGGAAAACAAAAAATCCTAAATTTTGTGTGTGAACCGAATATTACCACAGACCACGCTGTCATTCAATCCGCTATTGAGCAAGCAAAGATGAAATTCTTCATTCCTAGTCGAGAAAAAGTGAAGAAGCCGCAAGACTTGATTAAACTAACGGAAGAAGGTAGAGAAGACGCGCAAGCGTTTGAGACGGAGATCATTAACAAGAGCGTCATGGAGTTGAAACAAATGGCGCCTCCAAGTAAAGGAGAAGCCAAAACTGATGAATTAGTGTATGATCGTTCAGTTGGCAGAAAGTACGGATTTTGTCCAAAATTTCTAAGAATGCAGGCTCTTCATAAGTTCTTGTTCTACATTGTGTATGCATATGAAGGCGTGGACGATTTAGATCAGAGCCAAGCAATAGAACAAATCATCGCCAAAGGATATGATATATCTGCTGATCTTCTTGCGGAATTTTCTACAGTGTTCGTTCCCGAGGTTTCGTGGAAGATGTTTATCAATCCGTTGCCAAATCATATAGGATGGCCTCCAGGTTGGACATTAATGTGTGATATATTACTTCGTCTACCACTCTCTTTGTTCGTCAAAATATTTAATATCTCTTACGTAGTTCCTAATATTGAATACTACTTGAAGCATCCAATCCGTCAGCATTTTCTTGTCAGACATCTTCCAGCACCATTACGAAATAACCTTTTGGTTGCTAGAAAATACATTTTCAGCATCCACGAAGTCGTTAGCAGACTTTGTTACGTGGGTTTAGTTCAGTTTGGTCCACAGAGGCTTAAAGAGAAGGATCAAGTATTTATTTATGTGAATTGTAGAACTTCTCTTTTGGATACAACAACATCCAAACCAGGATACCATCAAATAACAGAAGATGGTACTTACGAACAACATAGTTATTTGTTTCAATCGCTGACTGATATCGATAGGTACTGGTATGACATGTGGAACATATGTGTGCATACACAACTTGGCGGAAGAATGTGTGTAGCGGGAAAGGACATCACATTGGAGGTACTTCATCATAAAGCTGCTATGATACAGGCGATTCAACCCAAAGCTCCCGATGAAGCTCCACAGCTCGACAATGGAAATGTACCTGGTGATCGTCGAGGAGCAGCTGGTTTGGATTCAGCCATCTTCTCACATTTGAAACGGAACTGGAACTGGAATAATAATCCAATCTTTGTGAAAAATCCCAAAGCTAATGAAAAGAAACCAGAAATTCAACAACGGGCAACTCGCCTTGCGCGGCTGAAAGAAACTTCGGTACGTTTCAGAGTAGGGGAGACACTGAAAAGGAAGAACACAGAAATTTTACAAGCAGCGACGAGTAGCGGGAAAAAGAAAACAAAGAAATCAAGTAAAACTGTTAAGCAAGATGATGCGGAAACGACAAAAGCATCAACAACTAAACAGAAATTGAAGAAATACGTACGGCGCGTAAAGCCTAGGAAAAAGTTAAGAGATCATAGACCATATTATGATGAAATCGATCAGAAAGCTTTGAAATTAATGAACAAACTCCGAGTGGATTGGTCACCGGAAGAAGATACTCTGTTACTGCTGTGTAAGGTAGCTGGTATGTATTTATGCACAAACCCTCGAAAAACTATTTTGAATTTTCAGATTGTCAGGGATATTCTTCACAAGCACATACCAACATCCAAAGATAAAACTTCAAGAGCTTGTCAGCGAAGAATATTATATGTGATGAAAAATCCTGCCACTTCTCATAGTGTAGCTTTGTGTCTTGAAGAAGTCCGTCAAGATCCAATGATTTCGGAAGCGTTCGGAAAGGTGGGACTAGAACTGAAACGCTCCGCAGAAAACAGCGAGGAGTTGGAAAAGTTAATGGCTGAGAAGTTTATTGAGCTTGTTGAAGTACTTCGAGATAAATTTAAAATGTCAGCTGCAGAAAGTAGTTTCGATACTACCATACCAGACACAATAGAAGAATTTAAGAAGCAATATACTGTGCTTTTCCCATCAGCATCAGTAAAGCGGAGGGGGAAATTTTATGATGTAAAGAATATAGTGGACATTTACTGTGGCATCGTAAACGCAATGATACACAGCTCCTTGTGCTGCATTTCAGACAAGACTTCGTGGGCCTATCAGCTCTTCAAAGTATATCAGCAGTATCCAGATAACTTACTGCGAGCAGCTATGGGAAAACTGCGCTCTGATCAAATGGTTTCCTTGAAGAAATATTACATGAAATCCTTCTGCAAAGCCGGTAACTACTTGCCCCTTTCATCGTCACCGTATCAGCTGTCAATTACCTATTACAACTTGTTACAGACAAAGTATCAATATGAAGTGTTCTCGGAGTCATATGCGATGTTCGAAAAAATGCTGAGAAACTACGTTGATAGAATAAATGTTCCGTTAGATGTGCCCAGCACATCTGCTGCTTCATGCAATGATAATGGTTTTGAAGTTGTTGCAACAAATGGCGGAAGCGCGGCAGCTTTAGTGGAACTCTTTTCCGGTAACTATTTGAACTTGCATGTTGAAATTCCCGAGCAGATTATCATCTTGGACCCACGACTTTCGGAGAAAGATGAACCGTACTTACGAATATTTGAACACTTCCGAGAGTTGTTGAAAGGATCAAAAATGGCTAAAGAACTTAGATCCAGCTCTTTATTCCTTTGTGGTGCGTCTTTCGATCAGCTTCCGGAGACATCGGACACAAGAAAAAGGCAATCGGATGAGAGTTTGGAGGAAAATGCTGCAAAGAAAGCCAAATTGACAGACAATGGGGAAAGTATCGATAGTATGCAGATACAAGAAGATACTGCTGATAGTGTCCAGATACAAGAAGATACTTCTGACAGTGTCCAGTTACAAGATAAAGGCGATAATGTTCAGAGCGAAGTAGACAAGACGAAAGACAACGATGAAACTCTAATGGATATTGATAGAACTCTTGAAAGTGATCGAACTGTGGAAGATAATTCTGAATCAGACAGCAATCAGACGGCAGCTATCATGACGAGAAACCAGCAACAGAATGCTCTGGCCAGAGCAGCGTCCAGAATCGCTCTCTATATGATGCAGGAAGACATGAAGGATTCTCCTTTGGAAGAAACGCAACATGCTCATGACTTCTTTGTAGTGAATTCATGCCGCGTATTTTGCAGCTTAGCCGAAGACGTTAGCAGTGACAGTGAAAAAAAGAGAACTCAGTTTCATTTAGGTCAGTATGGCTTAACAATACATATTAGTGATAATATTTTACCATTAAAACCAAGTTTTATTAAACAGATATTGGAAGATATAACAAACCACCAGATAGTACCATCTGCTAAAATAACCGAAGAGGAAATTCAAGAACGTTATAAGAACGAAGGTAGGACGGATGCTGATTGGAAAGACGCTCAAGATCTTATTCAGTTTGTTTTAGAAAAGAAAGAAGTCGGAGCAACAATCAAGGACCTACGCGAAAGCTTTTCTGATAATCAAAATAATTCCGGTATGAAACTTTCGGAACATTTAAATCTGCTGACGGATATGACTGTTTTGGTTCGATGTGGAGTTAATACTGTTCATTATGTTCACAAAGATGTTGTACGCCCATGGCTGATACATTCATATAAATTGTTCCGTCTTGATAAAGAAAAGATCCTAACTACGAAAGCTAAAGTTTTAGATACGAATATTTTTTCTACGCATACAAATGAGTCACTTTCAAAGGAGGAAAACGTACACGAAGAAATGCAAGTTGAGCAGACAACAGGTTCTCAAGATGATAAACTGTCATCTGGTCGTGAAGGTGGTGCACAAGATGGGGAGAAAGCAACGGATGAATGTAACAAAATGGATGGTTCCAAAGCGACTGAAAACTCCAGCCAAGAGAAACGTCCGCGACGAAGACGACGGGGTTTGTCAAGATGTAATGACGTTGAAGATAAAGTGAAGCAGATCGATTGGTCACCAATGGAACAAATACAAGTGAAAATCCGCCCGTGGGTGCGAGTCGACGGAAGTTTAAACCGGCGTGTCTTGGATCGAATGTTAGGTGCTGTGTTAGGTCATAGTATGCAATATCCCTGCCATACGCTTAATCAGTTCGGGGAGCGTTTTTCTCCTGCATTACAACCATTCCACACGAGAGAATTAATTGAAATACTAGAAAGAATTGGTTGTGTAAAGCTATTTGTAGTTCGAAAATCATGTAAAACCACTTTGTTTTCTAAGCCTGCCAAAGTAAAGCTTGAGCTTGCAGATGGGACAGAAGATGAAAGCAGTGTTGTTATTGAACCTCAAGTAGATGCCGTTTTGAAATTAGGACAGTTCATTGGGAATAAGAAGTATGCAAAAGATTTCTTACAAAATAGTGTTTTCTAATAATAATACGCCAGTATAAAATTTCGTGATCCATCATAACACGTGTGTAAATTAATTCACGTCCCTCGTTCACGTTCAACAGACGTCATTGTCAGATAATGTTAGTAATAGTAGACTACACAATCTTGTTATAAAACATCTTATGTGAATACGTTATTTCAGAACAACGACATACACATTTACAGTAACCGTAAATAAGTAAAAGTTTACCTAAACTTTCTGAAATACCATTTTCCTGTTTTAAAGTTCTGTACTATATGGAACAAGATATGATGCTATTGTAAGTTAAATGAGCATTAATCTGAGGAAAGATCTTGGAAGTTGAGGACTTAACTGTAAGTGATAAGGTAGTGTATTATATCAGCGTGTGAGCTAATTAAGGTTTGTTTTGGATATCGACAGAAATATTTCAGAAGCGATTAGCTCAGTTTCTAACTCAATTAATTAAGATGTACAGTAATAAAACAAGAAATTAATTTTAAAATTGTAATTTGGAATGATGAAGTGTTAAATCCAGATGTATGATCCGTAGATAGGTTTATAAATCTGTCTTTCGCATCAAAAAGAACATTAACATGGAATTTTGTTTCTAACGCCATAATATGCTTTATCTTAAATTCATGTTCTGGATTAGAAGTAGAAATATTACAATATTCGTTTAATATAAAAGTGACGTTTCCCACTGCGAATTGGTATAAGTTGTTTTGACAAACATTGATATTTGCTTGTTTTCCCTGCAGTTTACTAAGACGTTCTGTCATTACATGTGGATCAACGTAATTTTGTTCCATTATTCATGTGATTTTTTGTGTTGTGAGAAAAGTTTTAAGTTAATGGCTATACCACACGTTCTTTTTAATTTGTTTGCTAAAGATAATTATTATTGTTGTTTAATGCCATTCACATATTCTTTTTGTTTATTAAGTTTGTTTCATATTTTAAATTCAGTTGTGGTACAAAGGAAGGGCGTGTATTCTTTGAGTTTATCATTATTTACTTGTCGTGTGTGAAAACATGCATATTAATGTTGAGTTTACAATACCAGTACAAGTAATACTGATTTTTTATTTATAGCTATTCTGATGAAAAGCTGATCTTTCTGTATTATTCATTGGTAAGGTGAATTTATAATTTGTTTCCTGATAGAATGTTGGCACAGATTTAAATTCACGTGGTAATTTATACTCCAGATAGTTATTCAAAGTCATAGGTTTAGTACTAGTAGTGTCTTTTTGGTGTGGTTGAAGGCACTTACGAATATCATGTCCTTAGAGCTCACCTCAGGATAATAATTTAACCTAAAGAGGCAAAACCAAATATAACATGTGAACTGTTGTCCTCTCCTAAACGACTTCCAGTAATGATACAACGAGTAGCATGTCTTCCTCTACATTTCTGTACTCCTTGCAAACGTTCTCGTACGTATCTGTTTATTTTTAATCCACCATTATTTCATATTCCATAAACATATCTTTAAAGCGAACTAATTTTTCGACGCTACACAGTGAGATGCTTGTATCAATTACGCCTGCAGAGATAAGAGCTATTGGACAACTGATGCCAACTGATCTGTTGTGTTGCCACTATTTTCTATCAAATCCTTGTGTATATGTGTGTTAAATTTTTCTAAGCTCGAAGATAAATATCATGCAATATTTTTCATGTCTTGATTATATGGTTCTCTTTTTCTGAGGAAAACTGTATTTATTTTTATATATTTTCTTTGAAGCAAAGTATTCATACAAAAATTCAGTCTGAGAGAAAACAATAATTTTGTATGTCACTGATAATTTCAGATTCTTTGCTTTTTCTTTCAGTTTGGAAATAAATTATAACCAGTATTACAAACATAATATTTGAATTAGAGTATTTGTCGCAAAGCCTGCTATCACTTCAATGTTATTTTCTCACATGTTCTTATATCGAAAGAAAAATCGATTAATTTGTTGAAAATTGTTATAAAAGTAGATAGGGTCTCGAAAAATACAGAAGCCTGAACATTAATTTATTTCATTTTATTGTCTTGTTTTTGTATATCCTTTATTTGTCGCATTTCCGCTCGTAATGCTTGGAGATCGGGAAATGATTCCATTAACTCTCGTATGACAGCTTTTCTTGCTTTCCTTTCTAAGTCTGTGATATATGTGCAATAAATATATTGTACAAAACCTGAGTAATATGTGATAATGTAAATATCTTCTACGTTTGTACAAGGTTTGTAAATATTTGTAAATAAACATTTGTTTCTGGTATAATAATTGTATCTTATTCAAACAAAACTTAAAACTAGATTTTTTTTATAATCTGTAAACAGTCGTAAGTCCAGTGTTGAGTAGTACACGAATACTAAACACATACCTTGATACATTTTAGATTATCTAATAATTGTAACTATTGAAGGTACTTTTTTTCTGTACATAGTACTTAAATACAGGAGGCTGATCGGGTTATATCCGACCGATTTGACAACACTGGTGCCACCGACGTACTACACCGAGAACCTTGACACTGGCAGTGCAGTTGGTGTGGATTCTCAGCTACATACGTGGAAGTGGCGTGTTCGCAATAGTCCAATGGCGCCCAAACTGAACCGGTATTGGAAAGGGTACGTCTTGGTCCTTTTCCATGCACATTTTTCGTATACCCGAATAGTGAAACAGTGCAAGGAACATGGTTTGAGCCACTGCGAAAGAGTTCGTGGCCAGGCAAAAACAAAGTGTGCTCGTGCAGAAACATTCGCTAACAAAACAGGTCCGTTCCAGGGCACTAGTGAACGTGTCGCCAGGGATACTACGAGACGTTCGGTGGATTGCAGTCCGGGAGAACCCAGCACCCCCACCGTGTCATGGCCCAGAAGTTCAGTGTGACACAGTCAACTATCAGCGATGTCATTCGTCGCCGTCTTGGCCTGCGGTGCATCCATAAGGGCCGGGTTCACGGCCTCCTCCCTCGGCATATTGCAGAACGCAAAACCAACTGCCGCGAACTGTATGAACGACACTTGGCGGGGACCAAATGGCAGTACGTGATCACATTGGATGAGGTGTACATTTATCTAACACGGAATGGTCACATTCGGGCAATTACGTATCGTGACACTACCGGAAAGGAAGAACAGGGTTGCGAAAGTTTTCCACGGGAAATCATGATTGTCGCTGGATTAGGGTACCAGGGGAAGTTGACCACCCGTAAGGTTAAAACAAACATAAAAGTAAATGTTACCTACTTCCAGGAAGCCGTCGTGACCCCGATATTTCAGACAGACATCCCTCGTTTGTACGGAGCCAGCACTAACCAGGTTCGAATCCACATGGACAAAGCGTTAAATCACACCGCCAAATCATCCGTTGGTTTTATCGAAACATGGAGCAAGAAACTGGAATTCGTGTTATTTTCTTTCGTGACATTCCTGTCAAGAGCCTGAATTCAGTCCCATGGATTTTTGTGCAATTGGCCTGCTCAAATGACATCTGTAACATCCGCACGCTCCCTGGCCTCTGGAAAGCCTGCAACGAGGAATGGGATGGAATTCCCATTCTGGTGCTCCAACGCAGTTTGTTGCAGTGGAAATTGCGATGTTGCGGGATAGTCCACAATGTGGCGGTGGCGGCATGGACTTTTCCTAAGGAAGGTGCACGTTACAGTGGTCGCATATAGCCCGATTAGCCTTCTATAGAAGTACTATCATAGATTCTTATTAAGCTAATCGTTGAACGATAGAGTTTCATTCGTATGGAGAGTAATTTCTCATGTTTGGTTGAAAATATTGATGTTGAAAGTATTTTGAAACTGTTTGTTTTATTTGGCGACATAGTAAACCATTGACATCTTACAGTATATGATTCATTTGTCTTTAAAAGACATTCTTGGTTTTAATTTGCAGAATATGTGTAAACTGTACAGAAGGTAGTGGCTATCACAGTACGTAAGAGTTCGAAAATTTCTTCTCGTTCCTTTTGATTAGATTAAAGAAAACTTTATGCTATATATCACGCGAAAATACTTTTCTAATTGTAGGTTGCGTTAAATTAAGTGGGAAGTTTTTTATTCTTTGGATGAAATAATTATATCTTCCTCTAGGATTAATTCTGTAGTGATATGACAAAAGTTGATATGTCCTTTTTTTTTTTTTATCGTAGTTTCTGAATTAAGTTTGAGACATTGATTTTCTTCAGATCTATGAAGTGGCAAAAGTTGATGCAGGTATTCTTCACAACGACTATGCGTTATGTTGCGCGTATCATAAGGGTTGATAGTCAAAATATGTATATCATTAACTTGGCAGATCTTGATATATTTGAAATACATGCATCAAAAAGGTTTTGCATCACCTAAGATATATATATATACAGTAAACCCTCGTTAACACGAATTCCAAGGGACTGAAAAATCAGGAGTTCGTGTTAAAAAAATTCGTGTTAACCGGGGATCCAAATTTTATTATTCGAATACATTTTCTCCATACATACGCACTACAGTATACAGACTATACATACCACTACAGTATATTATGTATGTCATAGAAAACACTAGAGATGGTATCGAGACGAGACTGAGTAGTCTTGGTCTCGTCTTGATTTCGAAAAGCATGTCTCGGTTCCAAATTCGAGACGAGACCAAGACTATTCTCCGTCTTGATACCATCCACAGAATGGTATCGAGACGATACTGAGACAGTTTCGGTCTCGTCTCGATTTCGAAAAGCACGGCTCGGTCTCAAATTCGAGACGAGATCGAGACTAGTTTCGGTCTCGGTACCATCCTCTGAAAAGTGAAAACACTACAGTAAGTTTATTATCCTATCTTCGAAGATTAAAAAAAAAGTTTACATTGCTACTACGTCCATCAATCCTCTTTATAACATCAGTTTGCAACAACACAGAAAATTCACTTGAGGATAAAAGGTTTTACATTTCAATAATACTGTAACCAGGGTGCAAATTACGGGGGAAGGGGTACATTCAACGGACCAGCTGCTACATAGTTGCTCAGCAGCTCTTTACAATTTCGTCTTAGAATGGCACTGAACGCAAAGTGCTAACATGTAGCGTAGCTATTGCCATGTTTTCCAGCCTGCAGCAGCCGTAGTGCACTTTGCGGTCAGTTACATTCGAAGGCAAAATTAAAAAACAGCTACAGAGCAGCTAAGTAGCAGTTCAGGCCATCGTATGCTCCCATTCTCGGGTAATTCAAACCCTGACTATAACTGTATTGCAGCTTGAAAAAATGTACTCACTGATCATTTTCTGGTGAAAAATTCCTGGATATTCCGCTGTCGCAGACGGGAACGAAAATGTCTGGTAACCTCACGGCCAACTGTACTCGTGGCTTCCGTAAAATTCGCGGTCACTTCGGATGTTGCAGCAAAACGGTCTAAAGTTTCCAAGGCGTGTAACACATCCTGGCGGGTAGGAGGAATGATATTGTCCTCCTCACTTTCTTCTGATGACATTTCTTGCACCTCAGACACAACTGCTTGTACACAAGACTCCACTGGAGCACACACGGCAACATCATCGTCTGCACTAACAAACTCTTCAAAACTAACTCCAGGGTTCGCAACATCTTGTAGAGTATTCCATTCGTCATTTAAAGTACTGTCGTTGTCACCCTCTAAATTGTCAACAGGATTAGCGTCTGTATGTCTCCAGGCTCTTGTAAAACAGTTCTGTATGTTTTGCGATGACACGGATTCCCAAGATGCGGCGATAGCTTTCACTGCATCAAGCACACTCCAAGTTGGCGTTTCCATATCCTTTTCAGCAGCGCGAATTGCAGCTCTCACAAGTCGCTTTCGATAGGACCTCTTCATAAGGGCAATGATGCCTTGATCCAAAGGCTGAAGTCGTTGCATTTGGGGGGAAGAAGTGAACCTTGACATTGGTTAAGTTAAGATCATGTATGTTATGAGCTGTACACCTATCTAATGTCAGAAGAACATGCCTATTCTGAGCCACCATTCGATTGTTGAAACGAAGAAGCCACTTACGAAATGATGAGCTGTCAATCCAAGCTTTCTTATGGTGAGAATAGATGCAAGGTAAAGAATCAACGTTTATGTTCTTAAAACAACGTGGTTTCTCGGACTTACCGATCACCCAAGGACGGTGTTTGTCACTGCCGTCTGCATTACATACAATGACAACAGTCAAACGTTGTTTACTGCGCCCTCCACCATGGCACTTGTCACCTTTTATTCCAAGGGTACGACTTGGAAAAAGATTGTAGAAAAGTCCGGTTTCGTCCATATTGTACACATCACACGAGGCATACTTTTCTCTCACTTGATTAAATTCACGCTACCAGTTATTAGCTCCTTCTTCATCAACTTTATTTGCTTCACCGCAAATCACTAATGATGAAATTGAGTGTCTCTTTTGGAGCAGGTAAAGCCAACCAGCGGAACAAATGAAATCGAGAATGTCTAAGCTTTTTGCAATTTCGTTTGCTTTTGACTGAATTATAGGTCCACTTAAAGGCACATTGGAAGCTCGCATATGATTGAACCATTCTAGAAGTAAAGGTTCGACATCTTCATACTTAGCACTGCGAAATCGCTTAGATTTGTTCCCGGAACCCGATGCAGCAGCATTAAGAATTTTCCCACGATCCTTAAGTATTGTGGATAGGGTAGATTTGGGAAGTCCATACTTTTCAGCAATTGCACTTTTCTTCAACACATCACGGTCTTCTTCCACAAGGATTTTTAGTTTTGTTTGCAGATCTATACTTGTCTGCTTCCTCTTGGCCATAACTTCTCTCGCACTTTTAAAGAATAGAAAAGCACATCTAAACACAGAACTGCACTTGTTACCGTATTCGCTCGAAAAATGTCCGCACCCTAACTTCAGAGGTGAAATTTACGGGAAAAAATAGCGCCAATACTGCCCACTCCCGAAAGGTCAAGTGGTGGAAACAGCGTACATAAGCGCCCTCCGCAAATGGAATTTCCAGGCAGAAAATCCAGGTCAAGTTATACAATTGTTGATATAACAATTGTTATAGCAATAACAAATGTTATAGCAATTGTTGTTAAAATTGTTATAAAATAAACACAACACCTGCATGTTCAGCGCTTGACGGAGGACAGAATCAACACCTCATAAGAGAGGAAAGATACCGGTTTCTGGTTTTTTTCTTATTTACAAGGCAATTTTCGTCTGTATAAATACTGTATGACAAAAACTGATCTGGAGTGAAATCTGAAATAAGAAAAATGATCTAAAAAAACAAGGATTGAAAGTTCGTGTTAAATGAAAACATTTACTGACTCAAGGGACTAAAAATTAGTTCGTAATTCGTGCTAACCGAAATTCGTGTTAACCGATAAAACTTCCTATAAGATAACGTACAGCGATGCCGGGACCGAAATTTTGTTCGTCCTAACCGAGTGTTCGGCTTAAGCGAGTTCGTGTTAACGAGGGTTTACTGTATATATATATATATAAGATGGTAAACAAGGTAGAAAAAAAAAGATACTTACGTAGTGAAATCTTGAGATAGGAGCACAGGAACTTCACAAACACTATACAAAATTAGTACGTTTCGCAATTGCGTTTTCAACTGAAAGGAAGGAAAATGGACAGGTGCGGGAGTGATGTTAAGGAAACGACATATTGCCAATGATGCTGGGTGACAGTGTGGCCAGGTTATGGAGGCGGGAAAATGACTATATGGATCGGAGAAAACACCAAGTGGAAAAGAAAGTGCAAAGGTTACTAGGAAGCAGCTAAGGGGCTTCCTGAAGGAAGAGAAAGGAAGAAGACGGCACTGCGTTGCAAGGAGTTACAGGCAGTTGAGGCCGGGTTCATGGTTGGCGGAAAGGATGGAGATGTACGTCTGCTCCCATCTCTTTCTTACTGTGGCAGGTGAGTCGGGGTTCAGGACTTTCAGGATTCTGACTTGAAAGGTTTTGTCAAAGGTGCAGCCATGATAAGAAGTGTGTTCGGGTATAGGGAGGTGCGGAAGTTGAGATTTGGAGGAGTGGCGATGGCTGTTAATGCGGAATGTTCGAGAAGTTTGAGTTTTGCCAACGTAGAAAGCGGAACATAGGTTACAGAGTAGGAGATAAACAAGGTTGGAAGATATGCAGCTACCGGAGTGTCTGAAAGAGTACGTATTGTGAGTGACAGGATGTACAAAGGAAAGACTGGGATCAAAAATAGGAAAGGTTTGCTGCGTGGTCTATTGCACTTGTGAGGTTTGGGGGTAGGGGCGGGATTGGTTCAGTTCTGGTGAGAGTCGTGTTAAGGTTCGGAGGTTGCGGTAGACACTTTTGGGACACGACGGGAAAACTCTTTCAGTTTCAGGTGACGCAGTGAGTATGGGGTGTGCCAGTTGAAGGAGCTTTTGGAGGGCCTGAAGGCTGAGAAAAATGAACGAAAATACGACTTATAGTTTTGTATTAGATCACACACATATTCACATATTAAAAGTCACTACGATATTTCTACGTGCTACGGCAGTCAGTTGTTCTCCAGTTTTGATGCATCGTCTGCTACGTGAGGCCAGTCTCTTCAACCTTGTACTTTTTTGAACCCGTGCACTTCGCTCTCTTCCTCTAACTTGAAAAAGTGCAACTGTGTGCACGAAATATCGTAGTGACTTTTATATATGTGTGTGATCTAATACAAAACTATAAACTGTAAGTATTTTCCTTCATTTTTCTTAAATTTCCCTCCCGGCTTTCCTTTGTGCTAGTTATATATATATATATACAGGTGTTACAAAAAGACACGGCAAAAATGCAGGGGCAGATTGCGTAGGAGTAGACAAGTAAAAAAGGTCCTATAAACATATGTCCGGAAATGCATCGTTACAGAGCTATTGCCAATGAAACCCCTGACGGTGTGAAATAACCAGGTACTTATGAGCAGAGTCGTGACTGCTACATTATAGAAAGTAGTATGAAGCACAAGTAGGAACGATATCAATTATGCCTATTGTGCGCTGGTAAAAGAATCAGAAGAAGAAGGCATTAAAAAAGACAATATGAACAAAAAGTGGTACGTGGAATTGCCGTATGTTAAACTGCAACACGTGTACAATGGTACAGTGACAAAAGCAAAACCAGACATACAGCACAAAATCATCCAGAAGTCACAAGAGGAAAAATCAAGAGGGAGGGACAACCACGAATAGTCATTCGTCTGCATCACCAGCACCACAAAATCGATGCACATGTGTATTTGCAAGGACATGGAATTAAACGCAGACGTAGTACCTTACAGTAAATGTTGAAAATGTCCACCTTCATCGTGAATGCAAGCCTCAACCTGTCGCCGCATGGATGCCCGAGCGCGCTCTCAAAGTCCAGGGGCTTGCCGTATTCTCTCGCAAGCTGCGTCGATACGAATACGGAGCGTCTCCACAGTATCCACAGGGTATTCTTAGGCCAAAGACTTTTAATGCCCCCACGCCCTATCCATCTGCCAGGGAATACGTCATTTAAATACTACCGCGCTGTAACACTGAAATGCGCGGGCGAACCGTCATGCATAAAATGCAACAATGGACGCAGAGCTAGGGGCACATTATCCAATACATCTGGAATGTGGGTTTCCAAGAACTCTCGATAGTGGTTTCCTGTCAGTCGCTGCGGGAGTATGTACGGGCCGAGTAAAGTGTCGCCGACAATACCACACCACACATGCAGGGAAAACCTTTGTTGATGTCCTTGACTACTCGCATGAGGGTTCTCTTCCGCCCAGACATGTACATTATGGTAACTGAAGACGCCTTCTCGTGTAAACTGAGCCTTATCTGTAAACCCTATTGCAGATGGGATTGACGTCACACTGCTTGGTACCATTGAGAAAAGCCGGATAATCGGCTGCTGACAAAGCCTGCACTCGCTGAAAGTGATAAGGATACAGGTTCGCTTAACGACAGACGCGCCATACCTGTACATACCTTACATGTAGTCTCCTATCTAATCCTCTTGTGCTGCTCGCAGGAGTGTTTCCAGCAGCATCCAAAATCTCCTCTTCTACCTCTGGGGTCATAACTAATGGTCTGCCACTGTTTCCAGCAGCACGGGGCGCAAAAGTACCATCTTTCCGCAGACGGCGATGGAAGGATTCAAATGTTTTTCTATCTGGAATGCGCCGTTCGGGGGGGTATCTCCTGGTATAGCCGCCGTGCTTCCAGTGCATTTCCATCCGCAACCCGTATGTGAAATGCATATCTGTTAATTCTGCATTTGTGTACATGTTTCACTTGTGTCCTACAAACCAGATACTCACTACACTTGGTACACAAACACGTATTCCTCTCTTCCACAGCATAACTTGTAGTCACTTGTCCCACCTGTTTCTGTTCCACACCACCACGTGCAGTCACTTTTCACCACGTCTTCTCTTCCTCAGCACAATTTGCTGTCGATTCTGCGTCCTCTTCTGTTTCACAAAACTTCCGTCACTTCAGCTCACATTTTGCACAGCTCTGATTTAAGTACATTTCTACATGTTAATAACTACGAGATGTTACTGTCGCAATGGCCTGCTCGCTCTGATAGTGCGTCCACAACTTCCTGCACCTGTCGGTATGATGCTCTGTTTTAAGTTGTAATTAATGTCAGCACGCTGTCCCTCACTGCTCATTGTTTGTCCGCCATTGCTCAAGCTCTAGCTCTGTAACGATGCATTTCCAGACATATGTTCATAGGACCTTTTTTACTTGTCTACACCTACGGAATTTACCCCTGCATTTTTGCCGTGTCTTTTTGTAACACCCTGTATATATATTTATATATACAGGCTCTTTTTATCTGTGGGTTCAGATGAATTATTTATATTACACGTTTTCAAGTATAGAAGAGAGCGAAGTTCACGTATTCACAAAGTACAAGTTTGAAGACAGTGGCGACATGTAGCGGACAAAGCATCAAAATTGGAGAACAACTGACTGCTGTAGCGCGTAGATTTCCGGAACTGTATAGCGTGTAAATAGAAGTAAAAGGTGTGTTGGATGGAAATGTGTTGAAAATGCAAAGGAAAAGGGAAGCTTAGATTATTGAAGGTTAAGATCAGGTTTTATTTTCGCGCTCAGACCGTGAATAAAGGCATTTTCCCCACTGACGTCGGGGGTAAAATGTGGATTATGGCAACCAGGAAAGATAATCAAAATTGGTATTGTGGGACTCGGTGTTCAAGGAAACTGGGGCATCCGGTTTGTTGATAGTACAGAAGTGACGATGGTTATTACTTCGAATGTTAAGAGCACAACTTGTTTCCCCCACCATAAAAGGCATCACAGAACTTGCAGGTTAGGATGTATATAACATTAGGGGTGTGGCTTGTACCCTTGGGATTGAGAGTGTACCGACTATTAGCAGTATTGATAGTGATTGTGGGAGAAGTGATTAAAATGGAGCAGACGTTACATCTGGGGGTCTGGCACGTCTGGGCGCCGGTTTGGGGTGGTGGCAAGGAGGGATTCGTACGGACCAAGATGTTTCTAAGATTAGGTGGATGTTGAAAAACTAATCTAGATTTGTTGGGGAATATTGATCTTGTGTCTGGGTCAGATTAGAGAATGTGGAAATTAGAGTGTAGGATTTGTTTGACCTTGGTTAGTTTGGGATGGAACTGGGTGAATAGAGCCGGTGGGTTGGATTTTTGAGAGGGTTGAGTGTGTGAGGATGCACGGCGGATGTGTTTGGTTACAAGGTTAGAAGGGTAGCCTCGGTTGACTAGAGCCTCCTGGAGGTGTTGTCCTCTGAGGGCAAGGGAGAAAGGAATCGCTTTCTTGGTGTGGTAAGGATGGGAACTTGAGTAGTGTAAGTACTGCATATGGTTGGTGGGTTTTATGCGAACGGAAGTGGTCAGAATGTTGTTTTCTAACGTGATGTCCACGTCAAGGAATGTGACTCTTTTGTCGGAAATGGGCCAAGTGAACTGGACAACACGGAATTGGTTCAGTTGTTCGAGGAATGTCTTGAGACTGGTTTCACCATGAGTCCATTGTTGAAATCGCTTCATTGTTGTTGTTAATACCAAAACCTATAACAGTGAAACTCTTTCAACAGTGAACAAAAAAGAAAATTGAAAATCGGCATCGATCATGCTCTTGAATTGGTTATGAACTGTCTTTCCTGAAAGTTTGAACTCTCTAGGCTTGAATTTCTAGGAATAGCATTGAAATTTCGTGTAACAATGAAAATACATTAGACATATATAAGGAGGTAGTGCTGCCATCTTTTGTTGGATATCGTTACTTTAGATTAACCTTAAAAGGCAGAATAAGGCATTATGTTTACAAATACGCAACGGAAGCTGAAATAGGCAAAAAAGGCCAAATGAAAACTCTCTTTAATCGCTTTAGGTTACCTATTATTTATATACTAACAATTCGTGACAAAGCGAAAAGGCATTTTTGCCAAACTTTCGGGCTCTTTACTGATCACTATAATTTAATCAGATGAAGTACTCACCGACTACAAAGCATTGAAAATGTTTCTGTTCATCATGTCATGTTTAATTTTAAGTGTTCTGACCTTTTAATACATTATTTGAATGGGTTGAAGGTTAAAAGTTCCACAACAACGATAATTGCAATCTTTAGTGCTCGGAAAAGTAGTTGGCAAGAACATTTATTCCAGCACACGTTTTTTTTTTATCGTTGATACTGTCCGAAAATCGTGACTAGTTGGAACTGGACCGATTCGGATTTTCTATATATATTCTTAGGCTATAACTTTAAGTACTACTTTAAAATTGCAAATAATAATTTCTTGAAGTTGACCATGTAAATTTTAATTCTATTCATTGGCTTAAAAGTATATTTCATTTATCAAAATGAGCTTTTCTTTTTCTTAAGTAAACAGAACACCTTGCAAAAAATGTAAACAAAAATTTTCACTGTAAGAGAAGAGCGTGCGTGTAGTGCTTCTTGAAGTCATATTGAAAAATAAACAATATATATAAAAAAAAAGTATGCAGATGAAAGCAGAAACTATACAGAGAGTTTAGAAACTCTCGTCCCAGCCCCTACACTTCCGGAACGAATGGAAATATGAGAAAACGCCGAAACATGTATTCCATCATTTTGGGGGTGCTAGCGTTGTTAACTAAATAGAAAAAATCTGTGACCTCCCCACCGCCCAAGAGAATAGGGAGGATCAAATTGCAATGGATTCGAGTAATATGTTGTTTGAAAGATCTTGATGTAAAGTTTGGAGGAACTCCGGGAACGATATCCAAAATGGCGGGGTTCTAATGTCGAAAATGATTATTATTATTATTTTTTTTTTTTGTTATTGTTTGTTTGCTCAGGCTGTACGACTTGAACAGAAGAGTAAAGGAGATACAACACTTTATTAGCAAAATCTTTTAATACGCTATTGTTTTTTATGCATTTACCACCGGAAGGTTCCAGAATCCCCACTCCCTGTATCTCCGGAACGAGTGGAAATATGACAAAATGCCGAAACAAGCATTCCATTATTTTAAGTTTCTAACATTTTAGCTAAAAAAATAAAAAATACCGTCTCTGACAAACTTGTAAGCTTCTGTTCGACTCGTACAACCTAAGCAGAAACAAACGGTAATAAAATCAATTATTTTCGAACTTTGACCTCTCGCCATTTTGAAAGTTGCTATTTTTTTTTCTTTTATCGGTGAAGCGGCAAAGCCTTTCAAGCGATATGTTGCTCGACCCACTTTGCAATTTATAGTTGTTTAGTTTTCCCCCCTCCCCCTGGGTGGGTCAGAGATGGAATGTTTTAGCCAAAATGCCTTCAAAATAATGGAATAGGTGTTTAGGCATTTCCTCTTATTTCAATTCGTTCCAGAGATACGCGGGCTAGTTCAGCCTGAGTAAAAATGACATTTTCGAAATTTGAGGCTCCGGCATTTTGAGTAGGGGCAACATACTTATTCCAGAGTTGCTCCAAATTGTTTCTTTCACCAAGACGTAAAACAATATACTACTTGCCCCCCCCCCCCCTCCTCCACGTGCAATATGAAATTTTTAGTTGTCCGCACCTATGCCGTTCGGGGAGATCAGGTGATTTTTTTGTTGGGGAAGGGTAAAAAATGTTAGCCCTTCAAAATAATGGATTACGTATTTTGGCATTTTCTCATATTTTCATTCGTTTCTAAGTTGCAACAGACTTTATGGATACCCTGTATATTTTAAATGAATTATTTTACTCCAGTGAAATTATATATAAAATACTTTTTCTTTCTTTTCCGCGATTTCAGCTGCAGTGCTTGTACATTGGACATACAATCGCTTTAAAAAAAAATTGATTTATTTTTAATTGGAAAAGTCTTTGTTTTTTTTATCTGGATATTTGGACTATTGCAATGAAAACCATAAATGAAATCAAACGATGGTTATATCGAGAAGTAACCTAGATGAGGTCGATTTTTAAAACATTTTATTTAATAGTTTTCCTTGAACAACGTACCGGCTGTAAACCCTCGTGCATTATAAATTTAGAATATATTAGAAAGGAGAATTTACGAGATTATTATTGTAACTGGGGCGTTTAGAAAAAACAGAGGAAAAAATATAGATATTCTGAAACAATCATGTATGTTTATCTAGAGATAAATCTGCAAACGTCAGTGCCGACTCATTAGTACGGCGAGGTCAAAGTACTCTGATCCGCGGAAAATATGCTAAAGTCAATCTCATCTCACATCACACCGTTACTCCAAACCTAGCGCAAGAACAAGGAAAGAAATCTTTCCTTCGTGCTTCTTGGAAGGAGTGAAGAACAAATCGAAAACCAGAACGACGTTTCCAATTTTGATTAGTAATTCCTAACAGTACGAACAGTGCAAAAATGAAATTAGTAGTTCTGAGTCGCCGTGGCTCAGGCGGTAGCGCGTTTGACTACGAATCGGGCGCCCCGGGTTTAAATCCCGGCCAGGACACTGGAGACTTTTCTCGCAGTGTTCCCATGCCTGGCGCTCCGAAGTCCACTCAACCTCCTATCAAATTGAGTACCAGAGTGTCCTTGGTACTCCTGGGCACCTTGGGACTGACCATCCCACCTCACTTCGTACCGTAGGTCAAGAAAATGTGGAACGCTACCTCCACATCCCCTATGCGCCGTTCACGGCGCGTGCGTATCGCACAGGGGATAGCATTACCTTACCTTTTTTTTACTGTTTATAAAAGACGAACATAACTTGCCGAAAATTAGAAGTTACCACCCTTGTATATTTGTATCCGTAGTACCAATTGGCAAAGTTCTGTGCGTTTCCCTTACCAATTTTACAATCCCTTTCCCTTCCCCTTTCGTTTTGCAATATTCAGTTCCCATGGAAAGAGAAATTCTGTAATCTCCTTACTTTTTTTTTTTTTTTTTTTCCCCAATTCGGAGTTCCTATAAGGAAAAACTTTGAGTTTCCCGAGCAAACAATTTCCTTCATTCTGTAGTTACAGTGTTTCGCTGTGTTGAATCAATGTATGTATTTTTTTAAAAACAATGAAGTCGTTGGCATTTCCTTACGTAATAATACAAAAACAGGTAACGAACAATTAAAGATAAACAGATGTACTGAAGACAAATTTATTGAAGAATTGTAATAAAAGAAGATATAAATACAGACTACAATATTTACATGAAAGTTTGAAAAGAAACACTGAAAAAAAAATATGGATAAATACAAAATAGAGTGTCAGCTTACATAGTTTTTTTTTTTATTATTATTTTCATGAACATCTAAGCTGATCATCTTTTTCTTTAACTTTACATGACTTAGTTTAAGAACAGTAAGAAAACATTTCTTTCTTATTTCTAGTAAAACCTTTGGTAATTTCAGGAACAGTGGTACAAAGGATAAAAATCCCTATGCTATCATGACATTGGGTATAGTTTGGTGTCTTCAATGTTTTTCTTTTCATTATTTATTATTCCGTCTTTGATATAGCCTTAGACTGAGCGAAAATAGAAATCGCTGTGATCTTTTTTTTTTTTTTTCATTTAGTGATTTTTATTCTAAGTTATACAAAAGAAAAGAATTCAACTCTGTATACACACATATATATTATATATATATACAAAACTTGTGTTCCAAGTTTCATGTTGTTAATCTGTTCTTGCACCTTTATATACGTGTCTTTTTCTTTCTTATTTTGTACACACAGATTATCTTCATTAGTTGACTGATAAAGATGTCGCTAATTCTACAGACAAATCTAGATCTGGTGACGAAATAAATATTTTTTTTTTCTTTTCTACAAAGCATGGCACTTTCTTCGAAATTACAGTGTTTTTTTTTTTAAAGTAAAAGATCTCTCTGCTTTGCACTACAAGCGAATCCAATCAAAATGTACCAAGGAAAGCAAACAAAGGATATTCCGAAGCCATAGTTTTGTGAATGCTAAGTAAAACTTCTTATTCTATAAATATCCTATTACTACAATTGTCTCTCAGTAATATGTTTGAAAGTTTCATTAGGTAGTTTACAATATATCACAACAAAAAAATATCCACCATCATTATCTCTCTTATTTCTAGTATTTGATTTTTGAAACTACATTTTTTTTTTGTTTTTTATCACATGCTTTGTTTACCGGTAGACATAAAATATTCACTGGTCAATTATCATATATTTTTCTGATTGTCTTGCAGTCTTCCACAGATTCCGATAGTCTTCTAATCCATACAAGTTCTTACAATGTTCTAGTAACTTAATCTATAATTTCAAAAATAAACCAAGCGGGAAAAAAAACGATCCAAATTCTTAAAATTTACACATGGTCAAATCTACACTATATTTCGTGAAGCTTGCACTGATATGTAACACGTCATTCAATCCGTAAACTTTTATTTTTATTGGGCATTCTAACTAATGTTTGTAAGAGCTATGACTAAGCGTCTGTTCGTTACGTTTTTGTAGGTTTTCAAGAAATCAACACTATTATTATTACTTAAAATATTCAATACTGTACTCTTGATCATTCGTACGTGAATTCCTTAGTTTGCAGATCAGTCATATAAGCGATCGTTATCATTTTATTTTGTTTCTGATTACATTTGCCAAGAACACGAAGGCGGCGTTTAATAAATAACTCCTCCTGGTAGATGTAGTTGGTGAGCCTGGTCATCAAATCACGGTTTTCACTGGCTTCAGTGCCGAGAAAAACTCGCGATTCATTTGTTTTACGTTCACTTTGAAAGCGTTATTGTGCAGTAAACAGGTATTTTGGTATTTACCAGTGTTTCCCGTGCTGACCAATCAAGAGTACAGTCAGTCGGGAACAAAATATTGAACCACCTTTTCAATCAATCGCAGCTTCTAAGAACAACAATTATATTGTAAGTTAAATGTACACTCAGATTCATGAAACATGGCTAACAAAAATAGTTTCTACGTTTGAAACGTACCAAAATCTAACAACTATTGGATAGACACATGTGATAGGAAGAACGAGTGTGAGTTTCTGCGTCGAATGTATAGGTTTGGAATTACCATATACATTGTTTTTATTTTATTTAGAAGTTCTGTTCAGCAGTCACTGGTACTTGCTGAGAATTAAAAAGAAAAAGGAGAATATCTGAATGACTTGACATTCCTTACAACACTGTGAACAGGGTCTTAAAAAGCACATCGCATGGTCATTATTTTGGTCCCCAACTATAGAAATTAAATAGGAAAGGTAACTTAAAAAGAACCGAAATTTACACATTTTATAAAGTATATTAATTGCCACGAACACAGTTCTGTGGATTGTATTAAGATCATTTACACGTGTATCTAATGCAAAATCAATTCACTGGCGTTTAAAATGATCCAATGAATTATGAAATTTTTCCTACAATAAATACAAGTTCACATTCAGAATACAATTGCGAAAGAAGAGCAAAATTGGTTCATAAGTAATCAATTTAACCCTTTACTTTTTGTACATATTCACCAATTTTCCATCATAGTCCATACACATATTGCTATTGAATATTATTAAACATAAACCATCCAACATTTTGTGTGAAAAACAGAGCCAACCTATAGCTATGCTTCATTATCGTATCATCCTTTCTTAACACATTGTCTAGACGCAATTAAAGTGATTAAACATTAATTGACAAATGCCACAACAGATTTTGGATTGAATGTAATCCAAGTACTGTGGTCCCAAATCACAAAGAAATGGACATTCATCATATTAGTTATCACAGTAAGAAAGCTTTATTTTCCTTCAATAGATATCAACGTAAAATGTTATATTAATTGATCAGAAGTCACAGGAATTATGAAGAATAATGTTCTCAGAAACAAAATTTCTTTTTTTTTTTCTGTCTTCATTTAATTTTTGGTTCTTGACTAATATTTTTCTACTAGAAATTTCCATTGCTATTTCACATCTACATGTACAGCACATTGAAACTCATGCCCTGAGAAAAAATGGTGGATTTTGTGATTGTTACCTTGTTTGTAAATGTGATTAGGATATCACAAATCTGATCGAGAATTCTACACCATTCATGAAAAAAAGTACTTAGTAAAAAGCTATATGAAATTACATTCAATTCACATTTCTTTTTCTTGTGACAGTAATTAATAATAGTGATTTGACATGCCTATTCTAAAACAACACACAAACATGTTTCTCGAATTACAAACTACCTATAGATTGAGAAATGTACACGGTGATTTCTAGTTAACCTGTTGTGCGTGCAAAGAAGTAGGAGTACTGCTTTCTTTTTAAAAAATGGTGTTTTAGTTCATATTCAATTTCAAGCATAGGCCTTACATATTTAGATATGATATGTCCTAACGAGTGGCCAGTTTTAGATATCAAATAGGCGATGTCGTCAAGCTCGTAAGTTTATTCACACTTAGTCCATTACATTCAGTGGATAAAGTATGAGAAATTTTACAGCATGACTTTACATGTGATTCCACTTACGAAATACGTAGGACTTAAGATTTTTCTAGATATTTGTTGGTACGAGATCATTGTGTTTCATGAAGTACACAGTTCCACCACTAAAAGGAAACATGAGGACAGTCAATTGTTTTCCCTGTCTCACCTACTGTATCAGACAAATATTGGCGTCTCGTAAGATGAAAGGTTGTGAAATTTTATCAGATAATTTGTTCTTATTTTTAATATAATATCGACTACTGTTGTCTCTTTGTTTGCTGTAACAATTGAAATGCTAATCAGTAAAAATTATTCATTTTGATACTGTGTTAAATAGTACTACGTAAATTCATATCATAATTTTCAACAATGCTGATACATTTCTTTCAGTTTTTAATATACCAAAACGTTAGGTGAAGTGATACTTCATTAACTTCACTTGAAAAGCCGCCACTGACGAAAATTGTCACCGTTTGGGTACGTGTAGCTAAACTGAGTAGATTCAATCGTTAGACTGTTTGTTTGCACTAGCGACGCCAACCGTATACGAATGAATTCTATTTATGGCCTTTAGGCATTCAAGGCTCAGGCAAGAATAGGGAAGAGGAAAGGTGGTGGGCAGGGCATAAGTTGAAGGTACCATCCCGGCATTTGGCTGGTGTGAACCAACCATATATGAGTTTTCAAGTTTGCGTACTATGTTACCTCCAAACAATATTAAAAGGGCAGTGATTCAGATTCTTGGAACTAAAAGCCTATAAAGAAACAGATATACAGACGAATGACAACGATTATGGTGCTACGGTAGTACACTGCCAAAACTTGCGGAAGACGACAAAGATAAAATGTTCAGAAATACGTACCTCTGGCATGTAGCACGACACAATGCCTGTCTGCATATGGCCTACCCTACGCAGATACACTTCAACGCGATACTATAGGAGTTGCTCAGCATCCTTATAGATCGAACCATGTTTTTGTCTCTGGATGGATTTAAATTAGAGATGGGAGTCAGGAACTATAGAGTTGTTTTGGGGACAGCCAAAATTCTTTTAATAAAGGATATTCTTGGCTTGTGAAAATAGTGGAACTCATATGTCACTGCCACGGGAATTTATTTTAAGTGTTATAATGTATGTAATGAATAAACGGATTTCTGTTGAACACGCCTTGTATTTACTCGAGAGCTCTACTAATATAACTGCGTTACTTGCTGACATTTGTTAGCATTGGCTTGAGGGATACCGTTATGTTCGCCATGCTCTATAAGTAACAAAACATCACACAACTTATTTGGAATGCAAGATGTCAAGATGACCAATCCGGAATGTGGAATCTGATCTCCCGGATTGTGAGATTATGTTTCCCCTACACTACCATCCTTGGTACGTCATCTTATCAATGTAATCACTACTCAATATGGTTAATCGGTCTGAGCCTTAGATGCTGAAAGGCCTTAAATAAAATTCAAATTCAATATGGTTAACACCTAGTCTTCTTTATTTTCGATTTAAATTAGTTTTGGTCAGGTATAAAAATCTTGAACTCTTCATAACGATAAATATATGTCTGCCAGAAATTACTTAGATAATTTATTTAAGCAGTAATAATCGTTAAATTAAAATGATTAATTAGTGATTACTGGTTTCTTCAAACTGAGAATTTAGATTGTTCTCGCTTCCTTCTGCTAGCGCCCCACGTAAGTATTAAATTTTTCTTTACTTTAGTAGATTAGATTAGATTACGTTAGATGTAATTACACTTGTCTGTATGTTCTTATAAAGTTGTTAAAGAAATGCATTAGATCAGGAACAACCCAACCACTATCAAGTGACCTCAATAACTTTGCGTAATTTCTAATCGAAATTTCATTCTGTATTGCGAATCATTGTAATTGTATTTTCAATCTTTTGTGAACCTCGGAACAAGGATAAATTGTGATTCATAGGTTTAGCGTTGGACTGAGCCAAAGATGCCTAAAATCCATAAATAAATTCAAATTGGATTAACGCGTCGAACAGAGGTTAGTTACGAATAACATTCCATAGTTTGTATGTTACACGCAGTTGTTGTATCTCAAGAATGGACGATTCACTTTTCGTCACGTGCGTAGTGCATGTATTCCAATGTAACCTTTGGACAGTAAATCTTGTAACTACTCAATCTCTCACTCACCTTTACATATTAACTGTTGAATCAGCAACCGACATTTGTATTTTTTAAAATTGAGAACCATTCGAGATAAAATTGAGTCCATGCGAGGCAAAGTCCAGGTAACCGGGGAGGAGTACCCAATTGCGTAGTTACCCTGTCTCTGTTCATTGAGACGTACGAGTTACAGTACTTCACTACCAGGACCTAGTGAACTCCATCGCTGAGCAATCCTTTATGTTGTGTGATTTTACATTGATTTTTCTGATCGTTTTAGACGTGGATAGAACTGGGCCCCGAGATTATCCTGATCTAAATCCTTGTTACTTCTTATTCAGATAAATTTCATATAGAAAAGATTGGTCACGAAGAAACTTCAAACAATAATGGAACTGACAGCACTAATCGTTTAGGTAACGAGCTAACAGAGAACATGTCGTCGAGCCATCAACGAAGCTATGTTATAGTTCGTGTGGAAGAAGTTACCAGACAGAACGGTCACATCGACCATGTACTCCACACAAAACAAATCTCCACAAGATTATCTTCCTTTTGATATGTTCATTTTTAAATTAAAATAAAAAATATGGTAAAGAAAGTGGAGAAATACATCATAAGAAAATCAAGGGGAAGAAATTGGCAAAAGTGGAAATGAAGAATGATAGAAGAAAAGAAGGTAGGAAGCTACAACGGAAGAAAAAGTTAAAAGCAGGAAGTTCTAGGTGTTTTTCTCGGTCCTTTAGAATTACGTTTCAGACATTTTAACTTGTAAGCGATTGTGCATGCACTCCAAATACTTGAAAATAGTTTAAAGGCATGGTAGGGAAGAATATCAAGGAATGAATGAACCATCTCCTGTCAATCTGTTTGGAAATTTCTCTGTGAATATAAATCTAAGTATGCATTAAAAATATCTCGAATAGATTTCTAAGAAATGAACACCAGAAATAGTGCATCATTGCGGACGCCACCCTGTATGTGAATGGATAAAAGCAGAAAAACGAAGAGGATTTTCATATTCGACTCAAGAAACACATAAGAGAATTAAATTGTGTGTACCAAAATCCAGTATCTGGAATATCAAAACATCTTGCTTCACATAATCACTCAACAAAGGAGCAAAAGACACTAGAAATGCCAAGGTATTGTAATTGTAGTATGCCGGTAACTGAGAATAATAATCACAAAACCCCAAATAAATCATCAAAACTACAGCACGTTCATCGGCGTGGCAATGGAGTTGCACCTTATAGTTGAAAAATATATACCGGCTTTGTGACTTTCCAAAAAAGTTTTTCTAATCTCGACGATAGCTTCAATTTTGCTTGGTAAATGCATTAAGTGTGTTGCTGACTTAAAAACTGACAAACAGTTATCGACACAAGACAAACAACTGCGTCACTCACCAGTGTTATAGCAGAGATCTTCATCTGGTTATGGACGGAAGTCGAATGTATGAAGGTATATTTTATAAATAATATATAGTATTTATACTCAAATTCACCAAATACTTTTGATAACTGAAACTTTACTGGTATTTTGCAAAAAGAAACTTTCTGAATGCAAGATTCACAGTCTACCCAGTTAAAAACTAATCAATTATTCATCTTCATAATGTCGAAGTTTCTCACGAACAGACTACAAAAAGATTTAAGGTATTATTAAATCGTGAATTAAGGCACAACCATATATAATCGTTTGATGCCTATTTCATGCAAGTACTTCTTGGGGTTTACAAGTGGCTTAAATTGTTCGCATTCATTAAATAAGATTAAAATAGATTTTTTTATTTCTCGTAGTGACGATACATTAATACTATGAAAATTTACAGAAGTTTGATATGGTTGTACGTTTTACGTAGATCGATAAGGTGCAAACACTGTGGTCTACGAAAACACAATATGATATGTTCTGTCACATATTTAGTTTATTCGCAACCAACTCCCGAGATTCAAAGTTCTAACGAAACAATTGTATGTAAATTTCTTACATTGATTTTATGACAATTTATTGGTTTTGAACTAATTACATGATTCTTCTCTTTTTAATTAGCTTCGTTTAATCCAACCTTCAGCACAAGCATACTTTGTTTAATAACTGTTACATTCAGTGATTTCTAGCTGCATATCGTAATCAAAGGGATTGTCAATGCCAAACTATTGAGTTCTACAGCGACGTTTTACTGGTATTCTCGAACACTTGAGTTGCTGAAGAATCAATTAATATATTGGACAACATATAAGTAATGCAAAGACGAAAAATATTCTTTTAAAACAAATGTTAATATTACACAAAACAATTGAATAAAGATTTGTTGAAAAAGAAAAAAACGATTGGAATTCCATTGAGCGTAGGTTAGAGCCACCAGCTTCGTCCATAAAATGTAAACGAAACATATATAGTTCGACATTAGAAAATACTAAAATGGTCCCGGCGTGTTTCGAGAATGGGAGAAGATAATAAAGAAGAATGAAGGAATACAACACAAGTCAAGAAGAAGACCAAGGAGGAGGAGGAGATGAAACAGAGAGAGAGATGTAGAAAAAGCGGAGCTGGAAAATTGAGAATGACGGAGATATAGCAGAAGGTAGGAAGGCCCCGTACATACAACCACATCCAGCAGGAAGTTGTAACGGTTCTACGTGTTTTTTTTTCCTCCCTTTAGAATTTAACTTTCAAAAATTTTAAGTTGTAAGTGATCATAATTCTATGTTCCATACCGTGCTGGAGATGGGGGGAACGGACGCAGGGGATCGTCGTTCCCTCAGTAAATAAAATGTGTATCTAAGGGGAACGTGGGGTATTGCAAACTCCGAGAGTCAATGCAGCAAACAACCGCTGTTTATTCTTCCGATAGATGGCTACATGACCGTTTGTCCCAACTTGTTGAAATTCCTTGAAAGCTTAAAACACACAGAAATATTGCAAACCTGTTACTCCACGTGCATCGGACGAGCAAATGACAGTTCAAGAATAATTAACAGTCATTGGTGACAAATTTCTATGTCACTGACTCACTGGTACGAAGAGATCGAAGAATCTCGAACCCTGAATCGTTCCCGCGGAAAATATACGAAACGCTCTCTCATGTCACCCCTTCGGAAGAAAAAAACTTTGGCAAACTTTATTTTTGTATGGGCCATTTTAGTAACTTTGAATTAAATGAGTGCAGTGCTTATTAAAATCCACAAACATCGATTCCGCAAGCGGGATTCGAACCCGCGATCTTGCTGGCCTAACGCTTCAAACCACCCGCCTGCCTCGATCGGCTCATTTCACCCCTTAAACATATATTTATGCAAGAAGGTAATATGAAATTTCATCTTCGTGCTTCTTGGAACGAATGCACAACAAATAAAAATTCAGAACGACGTCACGATTTCGATTAGCAAGTCCTGACAGTAGAAACAATGCAAAAATGAAATAGTTGTACTGTTTACAAAGAACGAAAATAATTACCTGAAAATTGAACTTTTTTTTTTTTTTTAATCCGTACTTTCCGTGAGAAGAAACTTCTGCGTTCCCCTTCTTTCCTTTCTTTTAATTTGTGTTTCTCATAGGGAAAAACTTCTAATTCCCTTTATCATTTTTCTTTCAATCCTAAGCTCCCACTGGGGGAAAATTGCGTTTCCCCCAGGAAAATATTTCCATTTCCAGCACTGGCTTCATATATCTGAAATTACTTTAAAAGCATAATGGGGAAACTCTTGCAAATTTCCATATCGTAGTAAATAAATAAAATTCCTGTAAGTATAAACCTGAAAATTGCACGCACAAAAATATATATTGAATAGATTTTGAACAAATTAGCCCCCTCAAATGTGAACCAATTATACCGAAGGGACAACACGCATGTACTGTAAGAGAACTAAGTAGTCTGAAGTACAGATATTGCCCCTAATACTGATGAAATATTTCATTTTTTAAAAGTGATATTTATGTGTACAGACACGTTGTAATACTGCCTTGGTTAATATAAAATAACTCTATATAAATACTTTGCCAAAAGGACTATATTTCTCAACTTTATGTTCATGGTAAGTTAAAATATACCAGTTGATCAGGTACTTCCGTAGATATCATGTATGACAATTTAATCCCAGAAGTGGTTGTAACGTGTCACTGAGGTGTAGAGTCATTCAAGCACGTTTGAACATGTTTTAAAGTTGTGTTGACATGAGTCACCGAGCAAACGAGCGTATGTACTGCTAGCTGAAAAATTAACTAAGAGCCATTCCGAGAATTAAATTGTCACACTTCGTATGAACTAGCTTCTGGTACTTGTATAATGATGTTCTGTACACATAAATACTTTTACTTCCTACATTTATTTTGTCATTAATCTGTGCATGGGTGAATGTAGAGAATTGTAAGGAAAGAATTAGTTATTTGTCTACAAAGCAGAAGCAAGGTAACGAAAGAGATACGAAAATGAAAACTCTTGAGAAACGGAACAAAAATTTCAACAAACGTTTCTTCATGTCGTCTTCTTTTCTATAAACAGAATCATGGGTAAATTAGAATGTTACTGGCGAGACTTGTGCTATCGTTTTTGGTCACATTTATTTAGTTCGCGGCTTCGATTACGTGATTTTATCCAAAAGAGTCGAAATGAAACAAGCATATACGGCTCATCATTGAACGCGTGGAAGGCGAAATAATTATATGTATCGGGATTTTGAGAGAAAGCAGAACATGTTGGTAGGCTTCCTTAAAAGATCCAGAATGAAAGCCTACAACACCCTTTTTTTTTAAAAAAAAAAAAAAAGCTAACGGATACCATGTTTTATTTAAGTTCTCTCTACCGCTTCTCAATAAATAAGTCGCCGTAATACATGTTAAGCATTCAATTAATTTTAGCATGAAGAGCTCAATTATCTTCCCCATCCACCCTCTCCTGGGCATTTACATTATTTACCGTTCCCTTTTCTATTCTAAACATAGATTTAGTTTACACTGCATTATTTTGCATGGAATTAATTGTTTAATTAATAACGTGAAATAACAAAGTATGTTGAGATTAGCTTGTTCGTGCAGGAACAGGTACATTACTTCTTCGATTATTAAAATTAATGCAAGAACAAAACAATAAAAAATTAGGCACGAAACGGATTTATAATGTTGGAAATCCCGTGAAATTAATTATCTAATTTAGATTTATTACGTAATTACTATATAAATCGATAAATGCTAAATAATTTTGTTTTTGAATTAATTTTAAAAATCGAAAATTCAGGAAAGGAAGTAATTAAAGTATAAACTTTATTAATCAGTGACTGTGATTAAGCGTGGTTATCTCCGACCTACAATGTCCACCAGTTAATACTGTAACAGTTATAGCGTTCAATTAATCCTAATTATAATTTTGTAGATAAAGTACTATTAAAGGTTGTTCTTAAATAGTTAATCAAATACCTTTGAAAATGAATAGTCTCTGTGTTCAATGAAAAAAAAGAGGGAGGGGGGATAAATATTTATGTGAACAAATCTCAGGAATACAACTTTTAACCTACAACAAATAATTTCAGGTATTTTCCAGTACCAAACTTTGAGATTAATTTGATAGAATGTAAAATTTTAAAAATACGTAAATATCCAAATACTCCTTTCTCTGGTGGCGGGAGATGTAAGGGACTATTACATTTCCTTAGTCAGTAAAAGCTCCTGTATATAAATAAAAAAAAAAAAAACAATAGTTCACCAGAGAATAATTTAGTATGCATTTCATAATATATAATTCGGCAGTTGAATCCAAAAGCTTATTGAAAGTTTATGATTAATTTTGCACCACACAACTAGGAATTCCATCTAAAGTAACGTTTCTTACAAAGAACATTTTTTTATTATTATAAAGAGAATAAAATTTATAAAATATATTTGCACTTTGAAAATAATTTTATAATTCTTTATAACTTGCACGGGATTCGCTGGTTTTATTCCTTACATGTAACAAAATCAATAAATAAACAACACGTAACTTTTCTTTATCAAAAACTCTACATTTGAATAGTTAACAAAAGGCAAGATACTAGATGGTATACAACATGACATGACTAGTCAGGTTTTGTGGATAAAAGCATATAAATTAGATCTTAATTGGGGGTTGGGAAGCATACCCAATCTCATACTTTTTATATACATGTACACATAATGTTTGTCTTGCATCAGAATTGACTTCTTACGCCATTGAATTAGCTGTAAAGTGCCATCATTTTGAGGATGGTATTTTTCTTTATTATTATTATAAAAAATGTGTCAAAGTGGGAATGGGGGAAGTCACATTGTTTGAAGAACATGAGATCGACATCATCAGGAACACAGCGTGTAATACTTTGATGAAAGAATCACGTTAAACAACTACTACTACATCTCGGTAGTATTGCTTATTCACATATCCCGTAATTTATTTGCTTTTCTTTATGGAAGATACTTATTTTCTCTTTTCAAGACATTCCCTTCAAGCGAAGAAATATTTCCCTGACACTTTCAGTACTTTTCCACTGGGCTAGATGATCAACAGCTTCATCTCCTCCGTACGATGTCATTGGATTTCATCAATTAAAGCCTCAAACCAGGTTACTTAACAAACTGGATGCTGGAAACCAACCGTCTAGTATTTGCAAGCATCCTGCAATACACAGACAACAACTTTTTTAACCAGTTGCACTGAGCTGACGTTGCTAGGATCTCCTTGGTTCCAATTTTTGCGATAAATTGGTTAACACCCGTTGGTTATCAATGATTCGGAGACATCTGATGTACATACGAACTTCAGCTTCACTCTTTGGAGTTGGTGGATCCAAAACTATAAAGTAATAAAAAATATGTATAATTTTTTAGCATAATAAATAGTATAATTAATAACGAAACTGTATTAGGATTTTCAAATATTGACATTCTATTCGGAGAGGTATGCGCCCAGTGACTGGCCATCTTGACTGAGATCCTCAGTAATATACGTTAATTCTAGGATCGTACCTTGAAAACTAGGCCCTGACTGACTTCCCACATCCTGTTCCCATCCCAGCGTAAGCCGAGTTGAACCAGTGCCATTAACTTGAAATTACCAGGCAGGGTCTTTAACACAGGGGTGCGTCTTTCTGGTAACAGTTTAATAATATTTGTTTTAAGCTATCCCGCTCAGAAGTCATTTCAGTTTCACAGTAGTATTTCCAATGCCTTTACGTAATTGACGCTTGGAATTATTTAAATAAATAAATAACAATAATAATAATAATAAAAACTCGACATATAGCTATGACCTCAGCTCGTCTCAAATCAAAGGCATGGGGTTCTTCGGCTACAGCTCTTCTGGGGACAGAAAAGAGACAGGCTGCATCAAGGATCTTTGTTTAGGTACCACGCAGCATTCAGTTGGTAAAACTGAGCAGAAACCCGAGAAAACCTCGGCCAAGATGGCAAGCAGGAGGGCAGACTTGGAAGTCCGCAACATGAACCACTGGACAACGGAGGCAGCACTTAAGTAACTAAGGGCGTTCGCTAACACATTAAAGAGAAATATTTGACTACTATATTAAAATACTGAATTTCTTCCAAGTTCATATTTAATAAAATATCAATTAAGTAAACAGCTATCATAATTCCATTATCCATATTTACTTATGATTTTCTTCAGAATGTTTCCAAGCTACCTCCAGCTCAGCGTTCATCTAATTATCTTTCTTCAATCAGAAATGTAAAAAGAAGGAAAGAAAATATCGGTGAACATAAATTCAAAGTAGCTTTGAAACGTTCTGAAGAAAAGCGTAAATAAATCAACACAAAGGAAAGGATGATTGTAGTAATAGGAATTTATGTATCCTCGCACGTCAATTTTACTACACATGAATTGTTGATTATTGTAAGACATAAAAACTGAACTTATTGTCAATTTTCTGATTGTTGCCATAGAAACATACTGATTATATCATAGACTAAATAATAGTATAGACTTATACTGCTTACCTATTTTCGTCTGCGCTAAAATTAATGGGTTTTTGCTTAAGAGCACGTGATTTTGAACCTTGCCATTTGGTGGTTCTGGTAGCTACTACGGCAAAAAAAGAATGACAAAGTAGACGCCAGAGTCACCTATTGATTGATCAGAGTCAGATGAATTATTGCGGTTTAAAAGTTTTGTGAATTGTTCAAAGAGGATTTACTGATGATTACATGTGTGTTGCAAGTTTTTATTACAATTGTGGAAATTAAGCTAGTTCTGGAGTCCATCAAGAGATGGCACCACTATCGTCTGTTATGTAAAATGGAGGATAATTCAAAGAATTGGCGTATGAATTTATGGTTTGAAGTGTTAGTTAACGGCAAGCAAATATGACAGATTAATTATTAAATTTCAATTGACAAGTTTAAAGATTTATATACTTTAGTTTGATTGTAACAAAGTAAAACCATTATAAGTTATTGGCTCTAGGTAGTGTTTTTTTTTTCTTTCTTTTTTTTTTTTCATGCTTTCATAAACCTCTGAATTAATAATTGAATTTTTATTTAACGGTGAACTACATGTTAAGGAGACGTTATTATAGGCGCCTAGGTCTGCTGCAAAACACAGCAGCGTGTTATAATAACTGGCTCTAAAAGATTATGTATTGAGCTGAGTAGCTCACAGTGCGTTTAGCAGCTTTGGGGCACGTAAGCTTCCCTATTAGTGATTGGTAACTACTGGAAACATTCATCTAGAAATCCACGTCACCCTGAAGAGAAAGCTAGCCGAGGTATTGAATGGTCTCTACCATACGCTCTATAGAAGAGACCACTACTGTATATAACATTGAAGTGATTAGTCAATACTATCTTTTCCCTTCAAGAGAAGAACGTAAAAGCCTTTTTATTCTAAATCGCAAGTTTAAAATTTATGAGTTTTAAAACAAGTTAAGTTTGATTCCGTTCCGCTCTAATTTTATATTATCTGTACAATGTACGAGAAGAAACGGTATCTTAATGCCTGCAGACTTAATGCAAGGTATCATCCTGGCATTCGCCTATCTAACAGGAGAAAACCAGTTACAATCTCAATCAGAATCGTCTAACAATTGATTCGATCCCACAACCTTCCAATAACAAAAGTAGCATCTTTCCCCACTGGGTTGGGTGCGTAGGTGAATCAGAAGAAGAAGAAAAAAAGAAGAGAAAGAGAGATAGCATTGGAAAATAGACCGCAAGTATCTCAAGTATAATTAGATGAGTGATGAAACCCAAAGAGTATAAAATGGCCACTTACGGAGTTGTCTTGATCGACAGTAGCGAATAGTACGCATTGTTTGAGCCAACATATGCATTTTCTCGAAATTGACTAGTCCATCTATGGAAGTTTTGTTTCCTTCATGTGTAAACGTCATGTCTGAAAAATCAAGAAAAACTTTATTGTAATTTTCAATTTACAGTAATTTCTTTCACACTACAAAAAATACAGCGAAGTAATTTAATGAACGACTAGCTACAAATTGTTGTCTAAACAGTGCAACATAAAATATGTTATTTAGTACGAAGAGAAGACAATAGTTAGGCAATGGAGAACACTGTAATTAGATGCATAAATAAGTACGCATCTAAGAATATGAACAAACTATTTTGGCCCACTACTTAACATGAAGAGAATTTTTAACAACACATACAATGAAGTGCCAAAAGTCATGGGATACCTAATTAATAACGTGTGGGATCTCCCTCAAGCACGGCGAAGTGCAGCAACTCCACGTGGCAGGGACGCGACAAGTACCTGGTAGTCCGCTAGAGGGATGTGAAGCCATGCAGTCTCGATTGCCAACCACAACTCAGTGGTTGCTACAGGTGGAGGATTCTGGGCATGAATAGCCCGTTCGATGATATCCTACATGTGCTCGATAGGGTTCATGTCCGGCGATCTAGGGAGCCAAATCATGCCTTGGAAGTTTGCAGAATGTTCCTCAAACCAGTCACGCACCATTGCGGCCCGGTGACATGGCGCATTGTCATCTTGGAAAATCCCATTGTTGGCAGGCTACACGAAATCCATAAAGGGCTGGAGATGGTCATCAAGCAGTTGAACATAGTGCTGACCGGGCAATGTCCGGTTCAAGCGTGCCAGAGGACCCAAACCATGCAACGTAAACACGACCCACACCACCAGTTTGCACAGTACCTTGTTGACAACTTGGGTCCATAGCCTCATGGTGTTTGCGTCAAACCCGGACCCTACCAGCTGCGAGTACCAACTGGAAACGTTACTCATCTGACCACGCTATACGTTGCCAGTCCTCTACGTCCCGAGCCCATGTGAGTCGCCGCCGCCGATAAGCAGCGATTAGTGTCGGTCTTCGGTTGCAATATCCCATGGAGGCCAAATTGTGGTGCACTTACCTCTGAGACACGTTCCTGGGACGTCCTGCATTGATTCCTGCTGTCAGATCACGCACCGTTGCTTGTCTGTTAGCCCGGACGAGTCTACCCCGACGTCGCCGCTCGCGGTCATTCAGCAGCCGTGGACGGCCACTGCGCTGTCCCTGATGGATAGTAATGCCTCCAATGCGATACATACGGTCCACCCTTCACACTGTGGAGCTAGTAACGTTCACTGTTCAAACGACTTCCGAAATCGCATGCCCCATTCGTGTAACACTAACTATTATCCCGCGCTCAAACGCCGATAATTTCCGTCGGGTTTCCATTACCACGATACACGACTTTTTACTACAGTCACAGAAGTCCAACTTACCATACTGCAACTGCTTCTCGCAGTTCGACCGCTTTACCGCGATGTTACCGCGCTTTCAACTCTTCCCTCCCGCTATCCCATGACTTCTGGCATATACCACATGGAATTGTATTTGAGGTTAATGATAGTTCGATCATTATATTTAAGATAAATTGGGGCAGTTTCTTATTTCTAGTCCTTGGCAAAATATTTCTTTGTAAACACCACGTGTCACCATGTAACAAGCAAACATATTGATGGGGTAGAATAAAGTTTAAAAGTTTTTTGTTCCATCACAGTTAGAATGTCAAAATATGTGCACGTGCAAAATTTGGCATCTCGAGCGCAATTGCTTTGGGAGATATCGATGATATAATAGTCAGATTCTTGTTTCTGAAGAGAGAAGAAAAAGTGTGGAAATACCCTTACATTTGTAAAATGCTGAAAGAAATGGGAAGAAAATACATAGTAATGGGTACTGGGTGGAAGGCGCTACATGTTGGAGGGTAAGTTCTTCGCGGCCGCCATATTGGTTTTCTTAAATGGGAAGGGGGTCGTGTAATATGTCATTCTGGGCTAGTATTTTAAGGGAAACACGTTTCTGAAGTATTTTTTTCCGTAAATGTATTACTGTGAGAAATAATGGTGTGTGACATTAGTATGGGCTAATTATGTAATAGCCTGAAAACACAGTTTTGTTTTAAAATAATGAAGGAATTAAAACCTAAATACATACAAATTGTTCCTGATTATATTGTAATATCAATATGCATTCAGGTTTCAATTCCTTCATTATTTTCAAACAAAACTGTGTTTTCAGGCTATTACAAAATTAGCCCATACTAATGTCACACACCATTATTTCTCACAGTAATACATTTACGGCAAAACAGACTTCAGAAACGTGTTTCCCGTAAAATTCTAGCCCAGAATGACATATTACACGACCCCCCCTTCCCATTTAAGAAAACCAATCGAGATTCAATATGGCGAATTTCAAGATGGCGGCCCAGAAGAACATTCCCTCCAACAAGTAGCGTTTTTCATCCATACTTTTCATCCATAACTAGCACTTCGCGTCCATGGATATTTGACACTATTAGAAGCAGCCTTCTCTTCTCTTCTTTTTAGTTGGTACCTGAGGAGTGTGATTGGTGCATAAAGACTGCATCAATCTACCTCTTGTACGATTAATAATTGTTTTTATTAACTTCTTAAGGATTATTTTACGTCGTCTTTTACTAACTAAGCAGCTTTCATTCGAGTTTCATCCTTCAGGAATATTTAAAAAAATAGCTGCGCATTCGCGTAGCAAGAAATTCAACAACTAGAATGATAAACAGGCTAAATCGAGCTTCTATATCATTCTTGTTAAGTATTCTAAAATAAAAATACTATTATTAGGGTTTTCAATAGAACATTCGAACCATGAAACTATTATAATAGATGCGATCATTAACGAAAAAAAAAAAAAAAAAAAGGACGGCAAGGAACCGAAAAAGTACAACCATCAACCGATATTATCCTCGATAACTGATGATGTACCCGGAGGTAGGTTTATCACTCAGAAGATATCCGAGCAAACGGATATCGTACAGTTTAAGGTAGACTCCGAACCAATTCATTTAAAGTGTCTCCACTGGGGAATCTGATCCTTTGATTGCAAAGCGACAAGCAAAACCATACATCCACCGGGAACTCTCCAATGATAATTAAATGATCGTTGCTGCTCAGATAAAAGTACCAAAAAGTAAAAATCTCTGGGGCATAATTCAAACCTCTCGTTAGCCTAGTTAAGATATGGGAAACCAGTGATATAGTGTCGACGATAGTTCTGTGCCGCTGACCTTGGAAGGACGCGCAGCGAAACGAGTTTAGTGTGTGCAGAAAACTAAAAGAAAGGGAGGAAATATCACATGATTTGCCGGCTCAGATGTGAATCCGCGTGGAAAAGCATCACATGCTCTCTCTGATACACGGTGAAGTAACACATTCGAAACTTCCCACAAGACTGACAAATCTGCAATACTACGTATCACTACGTGGCAACTGAACTACAACGCATGAAAACCTCACCGGCACAGAACTATCGTTCCAACTGTATGTCTAGAGATATAGTTAGATTTAAGTTTACGCTACACGGGAAAAATATACAGTATGTCAATGCCAATACATCCCAAAACATTATATAAATATATATTGGAAACCCCACTAAAAATTTGATTGCTGGTTGGGTGCTCTGCCACTTATAAAAAGTTGACTTAGCTGAGGCCCGACAAATACATCACATGCACAGAAATTCTTCAACATGATGTTGATATACACATAGCTTACCTTTCAACAGGAGGGGCATGAAGGGAATCACAGGCGGTTGAAGTTTTCCTACGGATATTCTATATGCTCTATGGTTTCTTGACGGATCGATTAAAGTTTCAAATTCCGTGTACATTTTTCGAAATTTGGAAGGCAGTTTCTCCCACGTTAACGAGAGACGACTTATAGCTACGTTGCTAAGTCCCATGACAATGGCGAAGAAGGCATTCAAATTTTGATATTCTTTGCAGCTGAAAAGCAAGCAAGAAATAAGAACTCATATAACAGATATTATAGCCATTAAAAAATCAAGTAGCAGTTCTTACAAGTGCTTCAAAATATCTTGAGTGCACTATCACATCAACACAGAAAGATAAAAACATAATATACAGCGTGATTTCAAAAAAATGTTGACAGAAAATGAAAATTATGTTCGTCACTTCGAACTCATATAACGAAAATGTCTTATGTAACAAAGTTCGGGAGTACTTCAGTACTAGAAAATTAATGCTGAAAGTTTAAACTAGTAAGAAACATGGATGGAAACTGTATCTGAACTAAAGATTTAACACCGCAATTTGTTTGTTTGTTTCCAGTTGTTTAAAATACTTACAGTGCAGATGATGTTATGCATATAACTGGAGATAAAGACTTAAAAATTTAGTTTCTTCAAGTCCTAATCGAGCACATTAGGATGAGTTCTACTGTTAATGTGGGATCTGATCCACACTCGAGGTTGAATCCGAAGCAGATTTCGGATGCACAGATCAGCATGCAACACCCCTCAAACGGCTCTTCCTCGCCAATCTCGCTTGTCATCACATCACGACAGCTGGATCGCAAGAATTCGTCTCAAACTCCGTGTATATTTATTGGCAGTCGACTAAGTGCATTGTAACTTGATTTTAATTTTACAAAATGTATGAATTTTTGTATTAATGGTTTCTATAAATATGGTTTGTACGATTTCTATAAATCTACATTATTGTTTACTGACCAATGTCAATTTGCTCGAAACGGAGCGTTTCCGGAACCATGCTTATAAGATAGTTTTGGCAGAAGTAGAAACATGACATTTCAGGTTGTGACAAGTATTTAGAATTACACACACACTCTCTCTCACTAAGGAGACTAAATTACGAAATTAAAAAGATCTAACAAAATTTATTTCGCGCAGAATCTTAATCTGTTAATCTTAATGTGTCAAAGATTAAAGTTGTTCGAAGTTGACAACTGCAAACCTCGTGAACCACACAAGCAAAATTATACAGTGAAAAACATACACAAACAAAAATATACAACTTATAGAAATATACGATTTATAAAAGATGGGAAACTAAATTTATTTCTGCTTGGTCACTTGGTATTCAATGTAGGATTTTGTAGTAACCAACTTTTCAGACCAGTCATTTTTCTTTTTTCTTGTTTTTTGGTTTGTTTTGTAACACAGCTATTCTACTCACAAACCACCACCAACCTGTGGTGGTTCACCAATTAGACTCTTTCCCTCCCTCCTTCAGATACCCACATTTATAGGATCTGGCTCGTCAGACCTTTTCTGTTCTTTGAAGTCAAAAGTCGGGAAAAGGTCGCCTAAAAGTCACTACAGAACTTCGCAAGAGCTTTGTAGAGATTTCTCAAGTGATGCAAAGTATACATTCAAATAAAAATAATAATAAATTTGGAATCTACAAGCCATTGTTTTATTGAGATATTCCGGATATTTTCGAAAAATAGTACAATAGTACGGTGCAGGAAAAGACAGGCGCGCGCCTCAACACGATTCTCACCAGAACTGGTCCTATCCCGCAAAACCTGGCAAGTGTAATAGACCCCGCTGCAAAACCTGTTCTATTCCAGTCTTTCCTTCCTATATCCTGTCACTCAAAAGACGTACTCTTACCAACACTCCGGCAGTTGCATGTCGTCTAATCTCGTTTATCTCCTACTCTATAACCTATGCTCCTGCTTCTACGTTGGCGAAACCCAAACTCCTCTAACAATCTGCATCAACAACCATCGCTACTCCTCCAAATCACAACTTCCGCACCTCCCCATACCTGAACACACTTCCTATCACGGCTGCACCTTTGACGAAACCTTTCGAGTCAGAATCTTGACTCACCTGCCACTGTTAGAAAGAGATGGGAGCAGACGTACATCTCTGTCCTTTCCGCCAACCATGAACCCGGCCTCAACTTCCTGTAACTCCCTGCAGCGCAGTGTCTTCTCCTCCTTCCTTTCTCTTTTTTGTTCCGTCCCTGTCGCACTTTCATTCTATTTTCCTACATTGTTTCTTTATTCTCCCCTTCTTCTACATTATTATTATTTCTTATTATTTTCTCCTCCCCTCTGATTCTGCACCCTCTTATTCCTTCAGGAATCCCCTTACCTGCTCCTAGAACCTTTGCACTATCTTCTCCATTTGGTGTTTGCTCCGTCCCATCTAGTCATTTTCCCGCCTCCATAACCTGGCCACACTGTCACCCTGCATTCAGCTGACAATATGGCGTTTCCTTAACACCACTCCCGCACCTGTCCGCTCTGTCCATTTTCTTTCCTACCAGTTGAAAACGCTATTGCGAAACGTACTAATTTTCTATAGTATTTGTGAAGTTCGTGTGCTCCTATCTGAAGATTTCAATATGTAAGCATCCTTTTTTTCTACCTTGTTTACCATCTTATATATATATATGTTGTCCCTAATGGACCATTTACATTTACGTAAAAGCTCTCACTAAGAGCGACAGAAGTGTTTATTCATATAAATACTATGAACAGACATATCACAGACACTTTAAAGTAGTTTTGAACACAACAGCATAATGTTAATTATCATTAATAGCTACTAAAAGCATGGGAAGATACTTTACACTCAAAACGTCACCCTTAGTGAGGTTGCCCTATGTTTACACCCAATTTTAAACATACATTGTATTACTAAGGGACCATACCGAATAGTACGTATTCGCGAAAAAATGTGACTGTGTATGGAGAACAATTCTGATTGCAGGGCAGTCACTTCGCTATCGCCTCTTTAAATCGCAAACTTGGTTTGCAGACGAAGCCAAACTAAATGTGACAAGAATCTCCAAATCTTTATAATGGACTTGCGATTCTGTGTGTATATTTATCAAATTTGAGTTTCTCACATAATTTGACACAAATATATCGTTTTTATTTTTAGTTACACACGCTAATAATTAAAATATTTTAGTTTAAAATTATGTTTCCTTTAGTAAGCACTTTGACATAGTCCGCTTACACAGCAATTTTAACCAAGGGTCTGAAAAACGATTTTTTTGAAAGTAAAAAATTACAAAACAAAGTTAGATAATCCGGTGGATTTAAAGGACAAAGGTCCCATCTATCATCTCCTATGAGGTACTTTCTTAGATGTTCATTACATAAGTAGAAAATAAATGCTGAAAATCACTTTCACATTTGGGCGACGTGTGTTTTGTCACCCCTTGGAAAACGTTGCACTTATATGGAAATTTTACCGGTATACTGTACCCCGTATCGACGGTTAGCGGGTACACCACACACACACAAACATGAGAAAGAAAGAAACAAAGACAGAAACAAAGAAAGAAACAAAGACAGAAAGAAAGACAGAAACAAAGAAAAAAACAAACAAACAGAAGCAAAGAAACAAACAAACAAAGAATGAAACAAAGAAAGAAACAACTAAAGAAAGAAAAACAAACAAAGAAAGACAGAAAGAAAAACAAACAAACAAAGAAAGAGACAAACAAACAAACAAAGAAAGAAAGAAGCAAACAAACGAACGAAGAAAGAAATAAAGAAAGACAGAAAGAGAGAGTAAATATGAAGTGATCTTTCGTCAACACAAGTCTTATTCAATCTGCCATGTTGAACATTTGAAGATTTATCAGATGCAGCCGGTGTATTACAATCACAGGAAATCATTCCATTACTTTCCCATCACTATAACCTGGATACTCTTTACTGATTCTCAGTTATTTAATGTCTCTTGAATCAGATTGCTAAACCTGTTTGTCTCTACTATTTTTTTCTATCTGTGACCAAGTGTGAAAACTTTTTTTTAAAGAAAACTTACTTTGCTGTGTTTATCGCATTTACTATATTTGCATAGTTGACATGGTGTAAGCAAGAAATCAGACAATATACCGGGTGCGGCATAAGTAACGCCCTTTTTATTTTTTATTTGTTTCTACTGTATATATTTCTAAATGTTAGTTTTTTATGAAATAAGTTTATACATATCTTACAATGTATCATTCCATTTTCATTTTTTCAGAAATTTTAAATAATGACTATGCGATTAATGAGGAAACAGAGAATCAAAGCAAATGGTGCTGAAGCCGTTCGATTGTTATCAGCAGCATTTAACATTCCGTAAGTACAGAGCCGAAACATCACAAGCTTAGTTAGAAAAAAATCTGAAACAAAAGGAAGCTTAAGTGCTGCTCTGAGATCAGGCAGTGTCAGTTTCTCCAACAAAGTGTAGAAAAGTCCAATGAACTTCACAAATCATTGTTAGGTACTCCTCAAAAATTCAGTAGACGTCTTTCTTCAGAGTTGCGTATCAGTGATAGAAGTGTTCGCAGAATGCTGAAGAAGCTTAAAAGATGAAACCTTATACCCTGCATGTACTTCAAAATTTACATGATGGAAATCAAGACAGATGACTAGCGTTTTGTGAACTTGTTAGAACTAAAGCTAATTAAAATGTGACTTTTCTTGACAAAATATGGAGGTCAGATGAAGCAACCTTTAACTTAAATGAGCATATCATCGTAATTGTGTGTATTGGAGCAATGTTAACCCGCATGTTATTTTGGAAAAAGATGTTAACCTACCACGAGTTTTCGAGTTTGGGTCACTATTTCTTCCATGGTATTAACAGGTCCGATATTCTTTGACAGACAAGTTGATCAAGACAATTATTTGCATGTGCCGCAAACTTAATCCTGACCAAGAGCTGAAAATCAACATGATATATACTTTCAACAGGATGGCACGCCACCCCATTATGGGATAAGGGTTCGGGAATGGTGAGGGGAGGTGGATGAGACGATGGGGACCAATTGGGTGGCCATCACGATCACCAGACCTGACGTTTTGTGGGGTGTATTGAAAGATCAAGTTTATAGCCTACAAGCAAAAACAACTTTTAATTATAAATTTTCTGCAATTACCATAGAAATGTGTCAAACAGTTGGTAGAAGCGTTGCTGGTAGGATTCAGCATTGTATTGAACATGTTACTTTTTATTAAATCAATGTGTTGAACAGGACGAATAGCTTTTTGAGCATATAAACTTCTTTTCATTAACTACTCTAAAACGATTATTTTTGTTTCTTAATCTACTGTAATCAATCAACTTGTTCAATAAAAATAAAAATTAAAAAGGGCGTTACTTATGCCGCACCCTGTATTACGTTCAAGAAAATAATGCAAATAAACTATATACTTACTATGCAGCCAATTTAATGAACTTTCTGAGCAACTGAACTCTTTTGCTGAGATTTGGCGTGAGACAGAGTTCTGTGACTATCCAAAACTGGATTTCATTGAAACGTCGAAGAAATACGTCCAAGTTCGCTGTGATTTTTCGGAAGTGGTGACGACCAAATGTATGATATATTAACTCGTACTGAAAAGAGTAAAGTAAACAGTCTTAGATTTTAACAAGTGTATATTTCAGAAAAAAAAAAAAAAACAAGTACAAGTTTTCATTCTAATGTTACATGGCAAATGTTAATAAGATGCTAATAAATAAATTTGAAGGGAAGTAATATTTTTAATGTTCTGTCGCATTATGTAGAGGAGAACAGAGTCCCCCACTGTTTCATAGTCCTTGCACTTAAAAATAATTATGTATATTGAGAAAATTTTAAGACCTCAAAAAAGACACACCAATCATTCAGGCACAGTTGTAAAAAATGTTGCTCGAGTCGATTTTTTTTCCTCAAACAGTGTACTTTTAGGCACAAAGCCCATTTAGGTAATTCATTGCAAGATTTCTCGGTGTTACTAGAAAGCCAGCATGATTGCTGTTCGAACATGTGAAAGAAATTCCATATCTAAAAGCTTACAAACAGCTTTGTACAGGGATATTAGTGGTATACTCAGAAAATATAGTTTTTTAAAAATATTATAATAAACTCTGGCAACACTGTTTAAAGGGTTGTGGTTCACCTATTTACTTCACTGGCATTTTCAACGAAAAAGGGCAAAGTCGAAACTGTGCAGAAAATTTTAACAACTGACTAAACCCGGAAACCAAATGTAAGGCGTGGATTCTGATTGTCGGTTACTCATTACGTGAAAACAGGAAAAAGGAAGAAAACTGATTTCTCACTTTTTGCCAGTGTTGCCAGGTGTAGTCAAATTGTCACAGTTTTCTGGACATTGTCATTGAAAATCACCTACTGAGATAGACAAAGGTAAAACACATTCCACAGTGTGTCCTCATCAACAGTGTTACCAGAGTCAATTACAAAAATAAAAAAATCTATTACATTTTCGGAATACATCACTGATACCCCTACACAAAGCATGTAAGTTTTTCGATCCGAATTTCTCATGTTCGATTAGAAGTCATGCAGGTTCTCTAGTGATCCAAGAGATGTAATCAGTTATATAAATGAGCTTTATACCGGGATATACGTAGTTTGTAAAAACAAGATAAGATAAAATGAATTTTATGGGCGGTAACAGCACTATGGCTTACGCCCGTCCCGATAGTTGTAAAAACAAATTTCAGACTCTAGCACCATATTTTACCGTACCGTACCTGAACGATAATTTTTAGTTTCTTAATGTCTTAAAAAAAAAATCTAATATACAGGGCTATTTTTCAGCGCAAAAACGATGTGTGCATATTTTAGTTCAATAGTTATGTACTATGAAACAGTGAGTAGCGTGACTTTTGGAAGGCCAGGTATATGACATAATAGGACATAGTAAACGGCGCTATCTTTATATGCATTCGAACTCAACCTCAATGACCAAGATGTTACGACTGCTGACTTCGGATAAGTAGTGGGGAAGCGGCGCAAATACCGACGTGGTCAGCGCAACAACTCTCCCGCTATTTCCTTATTTAAGTAGCACCCCTACTGTCCTCACGATGTTGGTCAACAAAGAACAATCCAAAGCCCCTCCCGGGAATCGAACTCAGGACCACAGGCACAGAGAACGGTGACCCCAAGTTCGATTCCCAGGAGAAGTGCTAGTAAGAACGTTATCCACTTGGCTAAGTAATATTTTGCATTTTAGGTCTTATTTTCAATTTGTATGTTTGTTTTTTTGTTAAAGGTCATAAATGCAAATATACTTCTAAGGCTTTAAGGTCAGAAAATCCGAGCCCTAATTAATGCGATTCAAATTATTCTATATCATGCATCAAAAAGAGAAGGAATTTCTTATCATGTAATTTGAAATTCAATAGTTGCGTACACCAAAACTATGATTACCTATGCACTTACCTCATGAACACACAAAAATAAATTCCAATCAAATTCTGTCATGTGATATGCGAGTTCTTTTGTACTAAACATTTCCAGATCTATATCCGCGTAGTCTGTTCCTGAGGCCCCTTCTTGCTCCGGCACAGGTGTCTGCAAAATAAGGGCAACAGCATGATTAATAGATCACTGAAAAACAGGTAAGAGCTACAAGTAAATCAGATAAAATTAAAATAACGTATTTATGGATGATTTGTGTAGCAAATTTGTATTATGAATTTCAAGAAATGCTTAACATCTGTAAGGTTTTCACACTGCAAGATTTGCAGAAAAAAATAGCAATCGAAATCTGCACAGTTATTGGAGAGCCTTGACTTTTGACACTAGTACTGAGACGCTAGTTTATCTGAGGCACGATGTGGCTATTGTTGTTAATGGTTAGAACATCCAACCGTTAACTGGAAGATCAAGGTTCGAGTTCCAGTCACGGCAACGACCAATTTTTCTGTAAATACGTTACCATACATGGTCTTTGTGTAAAGGAAATTAACATCTAACACTTAAAATTTGGATAATTATAGTTTGTAATTTTATGTGATAGTGACTTATTACAGGGTATTCATAAAGTCTGTGCCCACCCGTGAATCTCCTCCAGAATGAATGGGAACGTGAGAAAATGCTGAAATGCGTACTCCATTATTTGTAACGGCTAACATTTATTACTACAAAAATTACAATTCTAATCCTCTCTTCTCCCGACGGGGTAGCCAGGGCAACTCAAAAATTTCAAATTACAAGAAGGAACTATGTATAGCAAGTGCGGAATCGATACGTTGCTCCTCTTTAAAATAGCGAGAGGCCGAACTTCGAAAATAAGTTTCTTGCCAGGTTGGTCACAGGTTAATTCTCTAATCAACCAAGTGTTGATCAGATTATTATTATTATTTACCCCAAATGGGGTTCAACTCAATGTTCCCACGATGTTTGCTGGTTTAATTGCCTTTTTTTATTATTAATTCTCATATAGTTAGATGCTTTTAAGTGTACGTATTTCTATGGTAGATTGCATATTTAGTGAAATGAATAGTTCGATTTTAGAGTACATTTTCTTTACTATGAAACTAACTAATTTGCATGACCACCGAATAAATTTACTTGATGTGTAGTAGCTAGTTTATCAATTCGTGAGAAAACTGCTTGAAAATAGTTACTTCGAAGTATTACTGAATCTCAAAATACAGCTACTTATTTCAACTTTGAAATGATAAACATCGTCGTCACTTCCTCGATCTCAGATTTTGTGTTTTTCATATTTTCCACGCAAGAATAATATAGTCGGAGACTTTATAGGGAAGGGGGGTTGAAAGGACTAGTGCCTAGCGGGGTAAGACCACACAAGCCACCTTAAATTCGGAGACCCACTATTGATTAGGTAATCTGTGGTTGTAATTCCTTCAACATTGCCAAGTCAAAGAAGTCAAGTTTGCATGTTTTACTGCAATGTTACAAACCAGTACCGAACACAATAAAATTAGTATTTAAAACCCCTGATGAATAAGTATTCTTGCTCCTTTCGTTTGAAATCATAAACGAGTTTGAGATTAACAGATATGATTTAATACATTCCCTCAACGTTCGGGATGAGTCCCCTCTAAGAAGTACATCGGGTTCCCCTGCTTTCTAGGAAGAAAGAAAGTTAGAGGATGAAAATTCGAATTTGAGACAAGTGTGGGAAAGACGTCCCCGGCGTTTACCTCAAGTCAACCACTGTTTCTCACAAATTCTCAAATTTAACTTCCAGGATGAGTTAACATAATTTAAAGTAACACACTTCAGTAAGTAAAAACAGCATGATATTAAATAAAAACACTTTTTGATAATGATATACCACAAAAACTGCCTTTACCATGCCTCCATAACTTTTGCTAACTTTTGTGAAAAGAGTTGCTAACTTTTGTGAAAAGAAACTACAATCACTCCATTCAACATACATAAAACACGAGAAATAAACTTACAAGTGACAATAGGTCAATAACATAGATTTCATGGAGAGAGGAGCGAGGTATGATGTAATATTCTTGTTCAATACACTGAGCTTGTATAACAAACACAAGTTCAGAAAATAACGCTCTCGATATAGCATTGCTTTGGCAAATATTGTTATTGGGTTCAAACAGTGAATATTATGATGTTTGTAATTTCCATTCAATATATAATTTATTGCATAGAATGTATACAATGGAGACTTATCTGGAATGAAAATTATTGTTGTACATTGTACTGCACAAATGATAAGACGAGTCCTGCATACAGAAGAAATGATTCCTAAATGGTATTAATAGAAGGTAACAGACAAGACATATCGAGCGCAGTTGTGTGTATATATGTAGAATCCGTAGAATTGCTATGAACACTGATTTTGAGGAAAACTCATGTAAATAATAAATCAGTGTTTAAAAAATTCTACAGGGTCTACAAATACATACGTAAGTAATACATATTTAAACTATAGGCACTTAACATTTAAATTGACTGCAATCGATTGAAGAAAAGTAGAGTAAGGAAGTTTATGCTAAATCACACCTGGAAGCTCATGCATATCATCTATGAACTACAACAATAAAGAAATGTTAATTACCAGGGCGTCCAGATGATCTCTCGGTGTAACAAATATTCGACCATTTAAACTAAGACCCGTAGCAATGCTAACTTCACCATCTTTAAAGACTAGACGTTCTCCTAGAAAAGAAAAATAGCTACCATGTACGCAAAATAATAGCATTGAATCAGAGAAAATTACAGCGCTCTATTTATAAAACTATGTTCTAAAGATAGATATATGCAGTGTACTAAAGATAATCCCTGGCAGAATGGAGTACTAAAAAAGATATCCCATTACTTTCTTCCTCTTTACCCTCTGTAGCAAGTGAAAACGTTCCTTTCTGTTTGTCCTGAAATATGTCATAACTAGGCAGATTCGAAGAAATTAATAGAACAATCTTAAACTGTTAACGAGCTTAAAAATGATTATCGGGCATTGAAACTGCGAACATAGGGTGTTGATTTATTGAGTCTTAGAAAATTACCTAATTCGTTAATCCTGATCGATGTCCTGGTAGTCAGTTTCTTCGACCTTTCTGCTCTACGCAAATGGAAGTCAGCATATGCCGTGTATGTTGCAGTACTGACTGACATCAAGTGTCGGATAGCCATAAAAGGACGTAACACTTTCAATTTCACTTAAGCACTTACATTAATCGATCTAGTGTTGAACAATGACTCAGACATTAATTATGTAACATCGTTGATTACGTATCCAACATCGTCATGGATCTGTGGGTGCTCTGTGTAAAGTGCTCTTTTCCGATGGTAATTCAATAAATAACCTTAACAGTTAACTGTACCTAATCTTCTGAAAAATAGTGTGTCATTTTTCTAGGTACTTCTTCTGCTTCTCAATGTAGGTGCACATCATTTGGGAAGTGTCTGTATTTCAGTACATAAATCTTTAGGTCGAGTGCTTAGCCATGTGTGCACTGCTTCTTTGACATCTTCATTGGAACCAAATTCTCGATCGCCAAAACTCTTTCTGAGACAGTCAAAGATGTGGTAGTCCGATGACGCGAGGTTGGGCGAATATGACATTCGCTGTGCAAGACATTCAAATCAAATCTCTCGGATGGTTGAAGTCGTCATACGTGATGTATGCAGGCTGGCATATCATATTGGAGGGGTACACCCGTTTTTGAGCAGTCAACGAGGGTTTGTTCTGGTAGTAAGCTTCCAATGTTTTACTGAGATCAGAATATGTTTCGCTTTTCACTGTTTGCCCATTAGGGACTTAATTTTCGGCAAAGATGTCAAAAATAGAGGGTCATAGAACCTTCTCTGCACTAACCTGACTTCGAAACGATTTTGCTTTTGGTGACGAAATGTGATGCCATTCTTTGTCGATTTTTTCGTTTTTGGTTAAAAGTAATGCACATAGTCTTCATTATCAGTCACTTTGCGGCTCAAAAATTCTCTCGACGTCTGAGAAGCGTTGTACATGCATCGACACACCGTTCCTTCATTTCATGTGGTAAGTTTCAGGAACCTCATCTTCCGCATACTTTTGCATATTTAGCACTTCTCTCTTCCTTCATATCCACAATTTTCTCTTTGCCATGAACTAAGTTAGTATCCGCACCAAGTACTTACTTCTCATGCATTTATGCTTCATTTGCTATGGTATTGACTCATCAGAAGCAGCATCACAGATTAGGAACAAAATAGGTTGATAAAAGTACATAGGTAAAATCACTTGTGTAGGTAAAATAGCAATAATATGAGAACGAACACAGCGAGATGGAGGTCTACCGTCACGAAATTGACACCATAAAGACCATTTTGAAAGCTGTGAATTAAACGTAACCAGGTCCTTTTTATCTTAATCCTCAAACTTATTTTCTGACAAAAAATTTGCACTGTTTAAATTGTATTTTTCTCAGTTTTGTCTTATTTTTGACTGGATATGTTACTATGGAAAAGCGAGAGGACAGCAATATTGCATATCCTGAAAACCTGGACTACTGATAAAGATTCATAAAAAGATCGAAATATTGAAAAGACAGAAATTTAGAATGTTCACCCAGATTCGCAGAAAATCCGATGAAGCCGATGGAACAACATACAATTGATCTCCAATACTGTTTCAGTGTTACCATATTCTGCAATTTTTAAAAAATAGTTTACCTTTCGGCTATTTTCTCTGAATCTGTGTGTACATATTGTCGCCTAAAGACTAGGATAAGTATGAACACAGTGTATTGCCAAGTGTCATATCTACAATATGATATAAAGTGGAAATAAACAAATGAACAACTTCTGAATAATAATAATCATATTTTAAGTGCAATTGCCATTGGAACTTGTTTTTAATAGAAATATTTACGTCTGTAATATAGTGTACCTGCAGAATATAATATATACGAACTGGAGCTTTGTATAAAATATGGATATATTTGAATATGTAATATCTACGGCTTTGTCATCTGTGAAGTACCGTATATTGATTATGTTGCACGAACGTTTGTTTATGCATTGAATTGTTTTAGCTACTGTACACAGTGTTCTTCGTATATCCAAATAAAGTACATACATCACGTGTGTAGAGTGATATTATTAACACTAGTTTGTGTGGATAACATTTTGTGTGTTAGTTCTTGTAACGCACTAGTTTGTGTGGATAACATTTTATGTGTTAGTTCTGGTAACGCACTAGTTTGTGTGGATAGCATTTTATGTGATAGTTCTGGTAACGCACTAGTTTGTGTGGATAACATTTTGTGTGTTAGTTCTGGTAACGCACTAGTTTGTGTGGATAGCATTTCGTGTTAGTTCTGGTAACGCACTAGTTTGTGTGGATAACATTGTGTGTGTTAGTTCTGGTAACGCACTAGTTTCTGTGGATAATATTTGTATGCGTTAGTTCTGGTAACCAGTAAGAATACTGGTCCTAGATAACAGTAAACTAATTGGCCTAATTTAATGAACTAACTTAATGTTGTTTGTGACCCCACTGCTTACTGGTGTTGGGAAGGAATTACAGGTGAGTATTAAGATATAAATATAAAGAACCGAAACGAAATCAAATTTTTGGGAAAACGTTTATCAGAATCAATTCCGGTGGTAATACAACAGTAGAAATAGCAACAAATCATCTGTTCACGTACCTAGCACATTAGTGGGTATTTAGACTAATAATGCAAACTGTACCGTAGATAATTGACACCATTGTGTGCTCTTGTGATCTTCTGTTCATTACGCAATTTCTTGATTTGAATGTTTTGTGTATGTTTGCGATGGGATGATACTTTATTCGGAATTCATTAAAATACTACAGATTACTCTTTATGTATTATTTACAGATAGTGATACGGTTATTTATAGATACATGGTTCTGTGGTTGAAACGGTACCTATTACTTCCGTTTCGTACAAATATACTATTTTTAAATAATATGCCCTTCGTAGCTAGCTTCGTCGTTGTCGCTGTGCGGTAGAACAATGAGATCCGGACCCAGAGTACGTGTTATGGTTCGTCGACGTTCAAGAAGACAATACCTAAGGCTAAGGCGTGCCCCAAAGCTACTCCACGTAGTGGGACGTACACCTGAAATAGTTGAGTCCTCAAGCAATGATCCTTTCAGTGCTTTTTAGCGCCTTCCAGAGTTCCAGGACCAAAGCCAAGTTCTCCACTACGTCTAACTATATGAATGCAAACGTAAAGGCGACAAGGGAAAAATATTTACTTAAACAGAGGATTAAAAAATATAAAGAACACCTCTACGTCTTGTTTCCAACATTAGCTATTTACATACGAAATATTCTTCTACACACGATGTACATATCATTTCAAGAGATATCTTTATTTATAAAATTCATTTCCTTTCTTAAACACTTCACATTTTAATAAATTGAAATCAACTGCTTTTGATAACTTAATAAAAACAACAATTATTTGCTATATAAAAAAGTTACTAACTTCGATTTTTCATTACTAATAGTAGTGACATCTACCGTCCTCCTCCCAAAACTCTAATAAACACAGAAGTAATATTAGCATTGAACAGCGGCTTTTAAAACCTTTTCCTGCCTTCATATTTCAATTAAAATATTCTTTTAACGGTAAACAATAAATAAATTCATTCTTTTTCTCTTCCTAAAATCATTTCTATTAAAAACAATAACTAGGTCAACTGTTTAGAATGTTGTAAACTTTTCTAACAATAACTACATTGTTCTCCGTCCTCTTCTTTTAAACATAACACATCAATCATCTTTCCTAAATATTTTTCTTGACATACCTACAGTGAAACTTGCTCACATGAGGCCTTGCAACAAATGGTTTCAACTAAAGTTATCTTGCAGAAGCATTTAGCTTTATAAAGCACAAAACCACGAAACATCAATGAACATGTGAGGAGAATGCTAACGAGGAAATAAAATTATGTTCGCCACAGCGTTAACAGCTTCAGTTTATACGTTGCGCTTGGTGATTTCTTGTGAGATTTTGTTCTAATTAGTGTTTTTACTTTCTGAGAAATACGAGGCAGTTCACTGTGATGGGAAGCTTTAGCTTTGGATAAACACTAACTGAATCCCTAATGGAATAGAAAGGTTAATATAATATTTTTAACTTTTCCGATTAGTAAGTTAAAGCTGTTCGAACTTGTATGAAAACTTGTCCAAACCGGATAAAAAGTTAGGTCCTTTGCGATTCCGCTTTGGGGAGATTTAATTACTATTCCCGACTTTGTCCAATTTTCCTCAAATATTAGGACATTTTCCATTCTCCCCCATGGACTCATAATATCTGGCACATTTAACATTTTTAACAGCATTTTCAAGTTCCTTGATATTTTGAACCTTTCTTTATTTTTAATTTTCTGATAATTTTAACCTGTCTTCAAATTCCTTTATATTTTCAACCTTTTACCAAATACCCTGCTATTGTCTAGCTGGAAGGCACAATGAAAAATTACCATATAATAAGAAAACAAGTGTTCTTGTATCAGCAAACAAATATTAACTGATACTAATCCCTGCAGAACCACAAGAACCAGATCTGTCTCTTACAACTAGTACTTCCGTCTTTCCATCGATGGCGTACTTACCCGATGATTTAACTTCAACAAGAAGCAAATCGTCGTGTTTCAGTCCAAGTTTGTCCGCTGCCATATGTTTTATAGTGTCTGCTGTAGTACACACGGGAAATCTCAACGTACAATACGTGTGGTCGGCACAGTACACCCGGAATATTACTGAAATGACGAAATTAATGTAATTAGTGATATAAACTTACAAAGATATAAAAAGATTTCATACTTCATAGCAGAATGTGATTTAGGATTCCCATTATTTTTACCTCGCTTCTACTGACTATATTGTTCTTATTCTTTACCATCCTAATTCTATTCTAAATATTAGAATGAATTACGCGAGGAATGTTTGAAAAGTGCATTACCTGAGTATGAAGGATGTAAGTTATGCTGTACAATATGTGATGGCTTATGTGCTGATGTATGCGGTTTTGTGGGCTCTATCATTTGTTTCTCTCCATTACAGCTGGCGAAGTTAAGGCGTTTCCAGTTAGAAGTAGAAATGGATAAAACTGGGAAACTAAGAACGATCCAGTACATGGTGATGAAAGGTCTCACTCCAAAGATCATCCATGAAGGAATGGGGGATGATGTCTCACCCCACTTCTGGTTAAAAAATTGGTGACTGAATATCATCAGACAACAACTGGATACGAATTGAATGTAAACACCTCTATTTCACCAGTTGTGAAAAATAAGAGGAAAATGACAGAGTGCAATGTACTCATTACATATTATATGTAATTATGATCAAGTAAGTTGTTATATTGTGAAAAGGAATATAAACAAGACTATGTGTACAAAAAATCTAAAGAAGGTATGAAAAAATATATTACGGCAAGAAGATAGCTTGAGTCAAAGAAAATGAACAATATAAGGAATAATGAAAGATATGACAGAAGAAGAAAGAGAGAAAATAAATAAGAAACGTAAAATTGAAATATAAGCGATGAAAAGATATTAAATTTGTTTATCGGATTCAATTATATGAAATCTTATATATCTAATTTGTTATTATTATAAATGTCATATTCAAGATAATAATTATGAATTGTTGATGTGTTCGGAACATTTCTGGTGAAATTAATGATGTCTATGAAAACTTCTAGTCTTCATAATTAATGACTTCGCTTATGGTTCTATGTTGTTAGACTTATCTACGTCTCAACTTTGAATTAAACATTTACCTATCTCTATTGTGTACACTTTAGAACAAGCGTATCTAAAAAAAAAATATATATTTTTTATATATTACCGACTAACCCCCAGTTTTACAATCGACCGCAAAGCTTCTAATCAGCACTAAGTAGAGGCCAAGTCATAATTTTGCATTGCAAATTATGATATGACCTCTACTTAGCGCTGGCTAGAAGCTTTGCGGTCGATTATAAAACTGGGGGTAAGTAGCTTATTAATGGCTCGATATCCTCTTTATTATTAAATTTATCTTAGTAACAACTTTGATATGGGTCATAGGAAGAATGCCAGGAAAGATTAGATATTTTATCTGTGGAGCTGGATCGAATTAAATTATTGTTTTAGATTGTTTATAATGTTAACTGTTATTCTTAAATGAAGTTTCACATAATATGTTTATATCCAAAGCGAAGCTGTTTGAAGGAACGTTTTTTAGAGTTTCGAGAAGTGGACGTTAGATGTCATTACTTTTGCTATGCAAAAAGTGAAGTGAGCAACTTTTTTATGTGAAAGGAAATTATTGTTTTCTTGTTGTATTTAGCGGTACATGATTTAAAATGGATGAACACTGTTCAGTTAATGATTTAAAAGTAATTTAATACAAGTTGTTTCATACTGTAAAGTATTATGTACACTAGTTAAATGTACGGACCTGATATGTAAATGGTTCATGGCGGGAACTTCAAATTAGAGGAACTATGTAGAGGAAAATTTAGAAAGAAATTTATATTTAAAGCCTCTCTTGAATAAATACCTTTCTTTTGACACCATCGACGTTTAATTTAATAGTTAGATGTGTTGGATCATTTGTTCGTGGTCACTTTGGCTGCTTTAAAGCGCCGTGGTGATTATAGGCAAATATCTCTACAAATATTCTGGTGTAGACTTGGGGCATGCTATGTTAGTGATCGTTCATTGTATAGTACATCAAAGGTAACTATAGAACAACCCGTGGAAAAGAAAGAAGAAATTAGCCGCGCAACATCAACAAGAGATGGATCATATGGACCATCAAGGAATTTCAAAGACTAGGGTAAATCCAGAGGAAATAGGGCCAAAGACGTAAACGAAACAGGAAATTCTATTAAAACTTCATGTCTATTTTTAACTGTATGAACCACGAAACTCCGTATATGAATACACAAAGGATCACAATTTATACAATAAAAATTACAAACACCTAGCACTTGTTCTTCATACTTAGGGCACGAACTTTTCAAACGACTTTTATACTGGCACGCATAGTCAAGAATAATCAACACACCTTTAAAACAAAATTGTTCAAATTACACCTTGAATAGGAAAGAAACAAACGAATATACCTAAGATCATAACATAAGTGTAGTATACAGACATGGATGGATTAAAATATGATTATGAAGCCTACATGCATAAATGAAATATAAACATAAAAACCTCTTAATAATAGAACAATCAAACATTGCATTCCTAACCAAAAATCATCAAGTTAACAGTTATGGATTATGCAAAATGTTATTCATGAACAATTTATTAGTAGGTCAGTTCGGAAGTAAACGTACTGGTAACTCAAAGGGGATCAGAATTCTATCAAAGGATGGACAATGTCCTTTCCTAAACCAAGTATATACCATGAGGTTAAATCCTCTATGCAATCTGCTTGATTGGAAAACCTCTACTTGTAGACTAATTACAATATCCTCACATACTGTCTATGTAGTTATTCTTCAGTTACGTTACTTCTTTTCATCGTGTATAATGACAGGTTTCGTTGTAATGAAAATACGTAACTGTAGAAATTGTTCTTTAGTTAACAAATTGATTATGAATTGCCTACGTAATTAATTAATGCATTTCAAATAATAGGAATTTTTAGTCCAGTAAAATATATTTACTTCTGACAATTATACGCATCACAAGTTCTATAAGTAGATATTTATAAAATACGCGTACGTAGTTTACAACTAAAATGCCATATCACTAGATTTTGGTACAGTGTACAAACAAACATCGTAGTAATACCAATAACAGAATCGGTTAACACACTGCGTTGAACAGTAATATTTAATTTTTAAATGTTTGTAGGATGTTTGTACCCTGTTATCACACTTAGAAAAATGTCGAACATTTCTTTTTTAAAACCTTTATTATTTTCTAACACAAAGCAAACCTTTTATTCATAGGCTTTATGTTTTTTGAGTCATATAGTTTTATCTTGGAATAATAACATTGAGGGCAACAATATGCACCATGTATCTACCGATCAGCGTAATTAGTCTGAGGCGATATACATTCGTTCACAAATCACAGGATTAGACAAAGATCAATTCTAACGATTATAGCTCAAATAACCTAAAAAAAAAAAAACGAAACAAATAGATACTAGAAACGGTCCCTATATTAACCATTTATCTCCGCTGGATCAATTATTAAAGCAAGTGTAATAAAAAGGTCACCTCATATGGTTCTTTGTGTAAGCAAATTAATCTTTGGCAGGATCTTCAAGAAAACATACCTGAAGTGCTTTACTTGAAAAAATAAATAAAAATAAAGTCTGGAAACAACTTGACAAGACATTATTTGTTTAACATTCACCCTCAATCCTGATGAACGCAGTTTTGTTGTTAATTTTCATCGTTGTTTATACATTGTTCTTCTTAGTTTTCCAACTAAGGAGCCCAGAATTTGGACAAAATGTTGTAAAAGTACAACAAGTTAACTTGACATTGTTGAACTACACTAAAGTTTAAAGTACTTACTGTCATCTAAAGGTCGAATCGTTGTTCTTCCACAGGTTTCTTCATGATCTTTATTAGCACCAAATAAACTGATTGGCTGGCCGCTAGGTGGCAGTTTCCACTTTTGACCCGACGTTGCTTCTTTCTCTTCCACGTATCGCCGTAGTTGAGACATCACTTGATGCATCAGACCCGCTTCTTCCCTTAGAGAGCTCCACTTGGCACAGTCCGCTTCCACCTCATTCGCTAGATCCTAACGCAAAAATACAATACTCACTTTAGAATAATATTTTAATAGTTCTTCTTGTTGAAATAGTTCATTGTATAACAAACACATGATGCATAAAATTAAGGATCACTATTAAGGCCATTATTATTTCTACTATTTGTAATTAATTCTTCAATGGTTACAAGGCAGGACCGGATCCAGCGGGGGGTGCACAGTAATAGCTATTTTAATTCACTTGCTAAAGAACATATTATTTTTGTTGAATTCCTATATAGCATTCTTACCACTGCTATATTATTATTTTATAAGTGAAAAGAAATATTAACTACTTTTCAGTTCCATAACACTGACACTCGTCTTGATATGAATATTTTCGAGCCGGTTGGATGGCCGAGCGATCTGCGACGGTAGGCCATCGGCTCGAAGGTTCCGGGTTCGAGTCCCGGCAGGGGCATGAGTGTCGATTTTAACAGCTAAAGGCGAATCGTGACGGGCAGAAGTCCAAAGTTACTAGACTGGCCCATATAAAAATAAAGTTTACCAAGTTTATGAATATTTTCGATGTGGCAACACTGTTAAAGATTCATAGCTAGTCTTCCGATCGGAGGTATAGGATACTTATATAAACGAAACACATTTGAATATGAATACTGTGTTATTATCCACAAAGCTTCTTCGAACTTGAGAATTAGGTACGAGAAAAATATATATATTTATTTATTTATTTATTATAGAGTGGATTTGAGATGCCAGGGCCAGGTCTGTCAGTAGTGCTCTTAAATCGCCGCCAAAGACAGTTATTACAAGTCAGTCTTGTTCCGAACTTTGTTAGTTTCTAGGGAGAACAGTTTAGCTTAGAACTTTACAGACAACGATAGAACTTGAACTTTGATCGTTAGTGCCAAATGTTCTTTGAAGAAATTACGAACTCTAGTGCTTCCATGAAGAAGAAGAATCGCGACAGAGACTCTTGTTTAAGTGACAAGTTCGACATTCGTCTCGAAGCTGAAGACAAGTAGATGCCAACCATAGACTTTTTCTGAGTGCTGATATGGAAGGTATGTGTTATGGGCTGTTTCTCCAGTACTAAAGTAAAACTTGCTCAAGCCACTCTAGTTCTATTTCAAGCAAGATAGATCGTATCATAGAACATTAACTTTCAATAAAATGATAAAATGTAGACTCAATCTATTAATGGCTAGATTCATATCATCCTCCCTTAGCAGACAGAGTTGTGTTTACTTGTTATTTATACTTTTATAGATCAAAGTAAATATGTCCAAAGGTGCAAGAAGTGTAAAAAATATGTCTGTTGTCTAACGTATAACAAATGTGTACATAATTGCTACGCCCTCCGAAGACGCAAATACGAGAAATCAACGATTTATAATATATATAAAATTCACATTTTGCCCAAAATAAAAGACGCTTTATATTATATTTTAGAAATATTTTATTTCTTACTCTAAAATTATTGATAATTATTCAGATCTGTTAAACTGAGAGCGTTCATGCAAGGTGCACCCCCTCAAGAAATACTGGATCCAGCCCAGGCATTTTTTTTTTTTTTTACATCTTTATATGTTTTGGAAGACATATCACATATATCAAAAATTCAATGCAATTTCTGCACATCTCACATTGTAGGCAGTACATATTCTCCAGATTGGTGACTTAATCATTATATTATTTTTTGCCTTTTTACAGTGGAAGAGACCAGTAGTATTGTCTACGCGAGCTTTTAATGACGGAACATGAAATTGTAACAGTGATACTAAGTCTATTCCATTTCGTATTATTCGTACCATAGGCCTCATAATAGATAAGACTTATCACGCTTCCCCATTTCTGGCTGCGCTAAAACTAATGGTT
>JAGDQP010003886.1:15605-89923 GCA_022664845.1 Lepisma saccharinum | reverse complement strand
TTCACGCTCTAAATTCAATTTATAATCCACGACCCTGCATACCAATTGGATTTCAGATCATCACTGAAGCAAACCTTCTTTTCATTATCCAATTATTCCAGCCACCACCACCGAAGATGTAATAGATAAGCTTGAAATGGATAAATAGATAAGCTTTAGCCGCCTGCAGCCACCGTGAAAATTTATGTTACAAAGGATAATATATATTCATCCCAAAGTTCTCATTTTGACAGCTGATAAAATGTACAAGTTTTTATACAATACCCATACCCGTTTTTAAATTCTTTTGTTGCCACTGTAAGTCATCCCCTTACTGTTTGTTAGAGAAGGAGAAGTAAATTTGAAAGCACAGGTAAAAGAACTCATAGTTGCAACGTTAGAATATCAAAAAAATGTTATTATTATTTCAAACTCCTAAAAATCTGGTTTAATGAAGAAAAATACGATAAAACAATCACGTTTTCTTCTCGTATTGACATAGTCAATAAGAAAAATGAATATTAGTATTAAGTATAATATATAATAATAAAACTATTATACAATATAATATCTATAACTATAATAATATCATAATTATAACTATAGAATATTCTTAGAATTTTAGCTCCAGAATTAACCATATCTTAAATAAGAGAATATCAATATTTGAAGAATAGGGGAAAAGGATGAGAGAAGCCAGTCGGCACCATGAGATGTCAAATGGACTTGTTTAAAAATAACTCCATAGAGAAAGCTAGGGAGAAGCCTTCACTCTGGCTGGCTGACAGCTGAACGCGAACCGTAAACATTCCGAATCCGAAGCTTAAGGCATGGCAAGGAGTCGAGGCTGTTTCGCATGATAAATCTTAAGTAATAAGACATGTTTATTATTATGTGGTGGAAACCTGTTAAACAATAAGCAAAGCTGAGATAATTAAATTAAAAAAATAATTTCAATATAAAATACTATTAAAACTGGGCAAGCCGCATCTTTCATGAAAAGGGCGATATTTTCCCACCCCAAAAATTGTAAGGATATTCATGAGGTATTTGTAAGGATATCCCTATTCACTACTAATTTAGATACTGTATCAGCTAAATGTTAAAGTACTTAATACGTGATTCATCCCAGTGCATAAGCTCTCAGAAGCGTTGCTAAGTCAGCTAGCTTCGTGCTTACCCAATGTTTCTTTCAAAAGGCTGCACATTGGTACTATTTAGTTCAACTGATACTACTACATTTCTCGCGAGATTCGATCTTTCCACCCACCACGCTTGCCCATGTTTGGACAGGAAATTAGCTTTCGAGAAACTAGCAAAACATTACGGCCAGTTTCTTAGGTGTACAGATAAACCACTCCCACTTTTATGATTTTTAATTCAGTAGCTTTTTGTAAAGCTTATTGCTGCTGGAGCGCCGTATGTGCATTTTCTCTTTTCTCCCTCCTTCAACCATTCTTGTTTCCAAGTTTGATTGTAAAACACCGACCTCTTGCAGCCTTGAAAGACGTGATAGTCATCTGGCAATCTGCAAGGGATGGAGGAAAGATATTCTGCCAAATAATAAACAGCATTCGAAATATCAATTGGTAATACTTTTTTGCAAAGCTGAAATATAACACCATCTTTATTTCATTTTTTCTGTTTGTCTTTAGACTTCTTTATTTCTTCAAGCACACGCGCATCAATGAGCGGGAACCTTTGGTTGATGGTGGAAATCTTGCCCAACATGACCGTGACAAACAAAAAAAATAGAGAGAGATTCCTTTTCATTGTAGTTTATTGCACCAAGCGTCTTTTCATCGCAGCCCTGTCTTGGATAAAAGAAGTTCATTTTCTCTATTCCGATACACACCCTGACCCAAAGTCCCCAGGTTTCCGCTTTTGAGCTATTTTCGGAAAAGATAAAGTGGAACAAATTATGCAGTACTCTGGCAATAAAACATGCAGTAGTACAATAAAACCGGCCACATATATCCCTGAAATAAAATGTGCAAAATGTTATCTTGCAAGTTTCGACGCATTTGGTATTAAAAGTTCACTTTAGCTTGTCTGCTGTCGTGGGGCTGTGAATAATTGTCTGTTTGTGTTTTAATTTGTTTTACTGTATTCGTGTGTGTGTGTGTACATATCGTGCATAATAATTACCTAAACTGAGTGTGTGATCATTTTCAAATTGGTTGATTGAGGCTTTGATCAGGCTTTGGTCAACAAAACACAAATGTCAAAAAATAGCAGAAATAATAAGTTCTAATTTCCCCCCAAAATATAAATATGAGTGCCTGGAATATAAAAAAAATCTAGAATGAGACGAAGATGAACTTGTATTGTAGTGATGGATATCAGGACGTGGGGCGAAAAAAGAATGAAGCTATCAGGAAACAGAACATTGCTTCAATTGGTAAAAATGTTTTAAGATCTGTTATGATCTGTTGTGTAATTACTGATTGAGTGGCAAGTACTCATACTCTGGATACGCATCTTCTAAATCCGAATTTTTTCAATGAATTTTCGATTGCTTCCGGTATAACGTTGACTTGCATATCCTAGGCGAGTGAAATAGCCAAATTTTTAGCACTAATTCTTTGAGTTCTATTCACAGAATGAAGAATATAGGTTTCATTCCATGCAGTTAGTTTTCTTGGTTGTCCAGAATGGATTCAATTCCGCAATAATTGCTTTGTTTTATGGTTCTTTATATCGTATCCAACAGTAAGCTTGGCTTGCAAATAAGCTTAACTCTCCTGACGAGGTGTGGATTGCTTCAATACGCTACGCAGACTGTTATTGTACACAAAAGAATACCTAGAATTTCGAGAGTAGTTTTGGGTTATCCAAATACTTTTTTTACGATACATTTACGTAGTTCTCACTCTCTTCTTGCCTGTTACCTTGCAGATGTATCGTGTTTTAGGTAGTTCTATAGTATTCTATCTAAGGTATCCAAATTATCATAAAAGGGCGAGATATTTCGAAGTGGTCCGTGTTTTACGTGTGATACAGTCTGTTTTTCCTCTTTGTTTAACTTGTGCAAATAGTTTTCTTACCCGCTGTATATAGTTTCGCTATTTATATGTTGTATTAGAAACTTAAAATTGCGGTATTAATGGTTAACAATAATTGCATCCAAACAACAGTTTGACGGATTTATTGCCTAGTGCAAGTCTACTTCTACTTTTGTGTTAGTTCTTCATGTCGAATACTTTTATGTACAGTTTATATGTTTCTTAAATTATGTTCGTATATGATAAAATCACGATGAATGATCCTTAACCCTCGGAACACCAAGATAATTTTATCTCACGGAACGACAGGATGAGTCATTTTCAACCCATGTATATTTCTCGTATCAAAGGAAGTACCTGTTCAAAATCAAGGTATTTTAGAGTATGGATGTATTCGTTGTATTGTGTTTATTGCATTGTATTGTATTTATTTATTGTATTTTATTTTTAAGTAGATACTACAAAATAATGAAAAATACAGAAAAATTAAAATATCACATTAACCTTGTAACCATGTTCATGGCTGCACAAATATGAAGGTACAATGAGTCTATTACTTATTTACACATATAAAGTACTACATATACAGTACTACATATAAAATTACTAGAATCAAACTACCTTACTCTCTCACTCTGACATGTAAAGCACACCGTATCTACTGTATTCTGATTCTTGCAAATGAAGCGATTACATTGCTGACAGTATGCGAAGTACTAGTCTTTACCACTACACAAGCAGCATCGTCCAAGTTTCTTCGTTCCTTGATTGAGAAATTATAAAGTGTAGGTCATTTGGAAAGCGATGTGTGATCATTAGAACCGACAAGAACTTGCTATTTTAATATAAAATGTCATTTATAAATAGTTACACAAAACTATTTGTGTCTTGATTTTCTTAAATTACTACACAATAAATACATGGGCTTAACGTCATTTTCTACAATACGATTTTTCGACACGTACGTGAAGTATACACATAATTTAACTGTTCTATTTAATGACTAATGGACAAAAATATTTTGAATGTGTGGGTAATTTATGACCCGATCTTGGCGTTCCGAGCGTTAAACGACGAAGAATACGTTTTTATTTTTTCTTTTCTTAGTAAATGGTCTTTATCGATGTTATGCACGAAACTCCTGAAACAACATAAGCAATGCACGAATTAACTCGTTTAGCCAGATGGGTATTATACATGATACAATTTATATAAGTACTGCAGCACACGGGTTTCAGTGTGGAATTTATCAATGAAATATATTAGTCAAAAGGAGAGAAGCTTAGTAGAAAGGGAAAACGAATGACCATGTACTGTAAAAATAGGAGAACCGATCTAATCTGATCATTTGGGCCCCCATTACGGGGGCCCAATTCAACTTTGGGGAGCCAGGGCCCCCAAAGCTTCCCGGGATCGGCGCCCTTGCATAGGCCTATACAGTAACAAGGCACTCCCCTTATCTACACTTTAAGTAAAAAAAAAATCTACAATTCCAGGTCAGATGATTACCCAATATACAAGAGAAATTCGTATAAAACCATAAATCACAATTCATATTCAACAACCGGCCAGTAGGAAATATATTCTTTCAGTTACGATCATAAATTTCTGCAAGTTCTAAAAGAATTTTGCAACTGCTAGTCTTGAATAAGAGTAAAACTATTGATTTTGTAACATCTCATAATAACTGAGAAAATAATGCCAATGACACAAACTTCAAATAAGTTAACTTTATTTCGTAGTATGGTCAGTTGGGGACAAATTACTCGAGAATGAGGAAGCCTTTCTTCCCTTTTATTTAAGAATTTAAAGACGAATTTCTGTATCCTTCTTGACTAGTCGAATGCGCGAGAAAAGGGTGGGGCAACTGCTCCCTCGTGACCGCAATCGTTGCCCATGTAATCCTTCTCCTTCCACGCAATATATTCTTCGCTAATTAGTGGTCGAGGCCAGAAAATGAAACTGAAACCCACCCCTGGTTAACGTTACCTAAAATTATGCTTCTTTACTCATTCTTCACTCCGACTTCGTGTGTGTAGATACAGAAAATTAATTAGTTAGAAATTTAGAATCTGATTGGGGTGTGAATCATGTTACCTTCAATTATATTTTATAAACCATCAAATTTAGGTGGTCTTCGTCCTACTAAATTATGAAAATACTTAACCAATATTGTGTGTATATTCCAGTGTGGTAAATATGTGTATTGTGAATTGATTACACAATGTCTACTTCACTAAACACGAATTAAAATATGTAAATCGCTGCGTTTGCTATGTAGCTAAGGAGCCCAGCGTAGCTTTTCAACTCCTACATACGTCATGAAACCGACAACGGCCGAACATTTCCGATCGCCTGACTGAACCCCCGTGGGTATCCCCGTCCATCCATCAACACGTACCTCCTAAACCGAGCAGGAGTGCCTCAGTGATAGAACATTGCCTTAGTATTCGGGAGATCGTGGGTTCAACCAAGTAGCCGATCAACCTGAATGAGGTTTTCCCAGTGTTTTCCTCAGTCACACGAGACAAATGCTCTGGTTGACACCTTTCCACATCATTTCCACTTCCCTATCCCGGGTTGAGCCTTATATGCCTAAAGGCCATAAAGAAAATTTAAAAAAATAACTTCGCTCCTAAAAACTAGCAACTTCAGAATACAGAATACCTAAAAATGGACAAAAACAATACTACAAACTCATTTACCATGCGGAATACATAAACAGCTATACCTTCGGAAATATTTTTCTTCTAAAGGTATCAGGTGAAGTTAGAAAACAAAATAGGTTTGTTTCTACTGTCATAAAAACAGTTTCGGTTACTTGAGAAATTTTTAGTCTTTAGCCATATATGGATATGACCGGGAAAGGTATGGAAGGAAGGCATCGGTAGCTACTGTCGATGCCATAGTTAAGTTACATCCTGACGTTCGTGTATTGAAACTGAAGGAAAATCTGAAAAACTTTCCAACAATCGGGGATCCGGGAACTGCGCATATAATTAGAGGAGGGTCATGAAGGAATACTGGCAAAATCTGCTGTTCCGACAGCAAAGGGTAAAGCCAATATGACCACCCAAAGGTAATTCCAATCAACTTTTGCAAGCAGCATTACACCCACTTCCCGTTGACTGACTGATTTAATGTTTTGCACACTGGTGTATTTCCAAATACAACACATCGTTGGATCGAGACGTCTCGGAAGTCGCCATATTGAATACAATATGGTTACCCATAATATCATTTACTAAACGATTCTTGCTAGAAAAACGAATTTTGGTATGAAAGTACAGTATCACTAGACGTGCCTGAATCTACCTCATTTGCCATACAACTAATTTTTATGTATTTTAAATGTGTATTTTGCGGCTATGTTGGTTACAAGATGCCGACATTGTGAATATATTGTAATGTTTTCATAATGCACCTTTTGCCAAATCTTGGTTTTGCAGCACGAGCTGTTTGGAAACAGATTTTGGGCGGCCATATTGGAATAAAGATGACGAATTTTGAACAGTTTAATAATACCTTTCTCAAACGTCTAGTGATACTGTACTTTCATACCAAAATTAATTTTTCTAGCACGGGTTGTTTACCAAATGACATGTGGCCATATTGGATTCAATATGGCGTCTTCCGAGACATTTTGATCCAACAAATGTGTTGTATTTGGAAATACACGAGTCTGAAAAACATTAAGTCAATCTGTCGACGAGAAATGGGTTCGAAGTTGCTTGGCAACGTTGATTGGAATGACATTTGGGGGGGGGGGCATATTGGATTTACCCTTTGCTGTCGCAACGGCAGATTTTGCCAGTAATCCTTCACGACCCTCCTCTATCTAAATATATGCGCAGTTCCCGGATCCCCGATTGTTGGGAGAGATCCTTTACTTGTCAATCAGGACGGTCGGCAGCAGGATTCGAATGCATGGTACCTACTCATTGCTCCCCCCACCACAAAAAGATGAAGAATAGACACTTAAATTTTCTTCATATAGAAAGATATCGCGTAAATTACGCCTTCATACATATAGAGTTCTTCAACACAAAGCACTTGTTGCCCATTGTCTGGGGTATACATGACTGTCACATGTATTAAATCTACTTTTAGACACATTTAATGAACTTCATTGCGTTGGAAACCTTTTTTTCTCTCATATTTATTAACTTTATATGAAAGCTTAAGTAATGAAAATGTTTATATCAAAAATATACTTTTCTTTCATATTTATTGAATTCATTTGTAGGAATACGTAATAGACTTTATTCTCTTGAGATATGTACTTCTTCAGATATTGGTTAATCTTTACCCTGAGAGTCACTAGACCATTTACTAAGCATTATTATTAGTCGAACTATATCATGTAGGTACTATGTAATCTCAAAAGAGTACAATATAATCTATATTTTCCTTTCAAAGAAACTTTCAGTAATTAATCCAGCAGCTGTCCTCATGGACGAAAAAGAAGAATCTATAAAGTTTTACTAATCAGTAATCATATTTGTATTCTAAAACACAAATACTACTTTTATATCTACAATAAAGAAATATGAAACTGCCATTAACTGTTTTACATAGCCTATTATCGTAACATTATAACATTTACAGAGAAAAATTAATAAGTTATACTTTTGGTCCGGTTACTGAGTGGATATTTTTTTCCTTTCTGTGGTCACTTTTATCCCTCTCTCACACGCTCTGACAGTTTCTGAATTTCGACGCTTTGACCGTTTCCTTCCACGATTTGTCAAATTCATTCGACGTTATGACCGATTTTGTATTTCGACGATATGCCTTTGGACGCTTTGACCGTTTTTAATTTTCGACGCTTTGACCGTTCCTTAGACGATTTGTCCAATTATTTCGACGCTATGACCATTTTAGCTTGTCGATGGTATGCCGTTCGACGCTATGACAGTTTAGCCGTTCGACGTTTTGACCATATATTTCGTCGCTTTGACCGTTTCTTTCGACAATTTTCAAATTCTTTCGTCGTTATGACCGTTTTGATTTTTCGACGCTTTGACCGTTGAGCCCGTGGAAGTTTTGCCCACCTTTCGACGCTTTGACCGTTTCTTTCGAATATTTGTCCATTTCTTTCGACTCTGTAAAAGTGCTATCATTTCGGCGATTTGCCATTCGACGATTTGCCCTAGATCCAAAGAAGTTCTGCTATTTAACGTGACCAACCTCTGGAGCGTAAATTGAAGGGTATAGTGATTTTAACAGCTTTGTGATTCTTCCGTGAAGATGTTACTTGAAGAACCAAAATCAATTGAGAAGAATTTCACCTTTCTCATTCTCAGTTTCTCGTTCCATATGTAATGTGGAGTACCATGTTACGTTATGAGGTTCAAGGTTCATTCCGCACATGGTACCTTTTTTGCTAGATGAAACTTAGGCTTGCTGGTGTATTGTCAACTCTCTTGAAAGCATTTTAAAAATCTGAAAATGGCTTCCGTATAATATCTATAAATCATCTAGTACAATTTGATTCCATGTGTCTCGATGGTATTCGTCAGTCCGAACGCAGAAGCAGCGTTTCAAAGGAATAAAACACCACTGTACGTTTTCAATTTCGACTAAGCTCTTTTCTTTAAATTTGCTTCTATGTGATGATACTGGTATTAATTTTGTACGAAAGCAGAACGAACATCCCTTGGACTGACTACTTCATTAATGGAATAACTAATAAAAAAACTGTTTTACTAGCGTGTTTTTCACGTCAAATTCTTCGTCCATTTTCATCTTTTATTCTATCTACGGTACAAAATCACAACTAGTGAAACAAATGTAAGGTTTCGCGATGCCTCAATGTCTACAAAATAATTTGATTACAATAAGAAAATGAAGGACAGGAACGAAATGTAACCGTAAAACTTACATTTATTTGTTTTTCATTCTCAATTTCGTTTTGTCTAAAAGTATAATTTTGGTAAGTTTTAACTTTTAAAACTATTTTAAATATATTCAAACTTCAAGCTTTTCAAGCTTTGAAAAATAAATAAAGTGCCCTCGCACATTTCCCAGTATTCATGGCGCAAGCACTATTAATTGTCACTTAAAGAAAATAGATTCGATTTCTTCTTAGGTAAAGTGGAATATTCAATATATATATTATAATTCGTAGTGGAATATAAACATAAAACACGAATATTTGCCTTTGTCATAACTTTACCATAGATCCTTTATAAATATAAAATAAGTTTGTCTTATCTGAGAGTCAATCTATTGTTTTGATCTATTTGTAATGATTGTATTTATTTTAGGATTAGTCAATCAGAATTTATCTACCTAATTTATACCCAACTCCTTTTCAGTGGCAGCATGAGTATTGCATATCCCTTAAAGAGGAAAAATATTATTCCGAGGATTATCGCGGCTTTCATAGAAGCAATGAAGGAATATATTTCCATTTCAACACTACATGGTCTGAAACAATTATTGTCAACTTCGAATGTGGCTATTAGGTATGATTTAGCATATTTCATTATAGAGATTTAAATAAGATTTAAATTTATATGGATTTGCCATTAATATATCGTAATGTTCCCTTTAGTTTTGAATTGGTAAAGTCAAAGATACACGGGATTGGTTTTTAGCCCTCAACACTTTATTTTGTCGTTAATTTAATTTATAAGGACAAAGACCAAAATTAATAAGTATGAATAATAAAGTCACGTAAGTGATTGCAACATCAAATTTTTGAGAGAAAAGCGATCGTGAGAGTAAGCAGCATGTAGCAGAGTGATGCAAAGAATTTTAATTAAAAGAGCTAAATTAATTCACCTATCTTAGGATGAAATGTCAGAGGGAAGTCTTTTTCCTATGTACCTGTTTACTTCATCTCAATTAGTCAATTTTATCTACAAGTTTTCGTGAATTATGAATCTGAATTATACTGTATTCGACTGGATATGAATAAATATTATTGTTAATCCCAAATCCTTATTTTGAATTGAAGGTTCAGAGTAACTAATTTTATGTACGGAAGAACACAAATATATACCAGTGTCGTGGTTGGCAAAATATTGAGCAATTAAACATTAACTTTCTTATTCGCAATACCAACAATTTACTAACCTGCAGTTTGAACTACACAAGTTAATCACTATGTATCAGTCCATTATTATAAAATAAACGTAATTCAGAAAGATTATAAATGCAGAGACCACATAACATTGTACAAGAAACTGTTAGGATGCAATTTCGTTTCCAAATATAAGCCTAAGGACGTCTTTTTTTCTTGAATTTTTTAGTATCTCTGATTGCCTCGGTAGACTCATGGTTGAATTCAGATGGAAAATGAAAATACGAATGCACAATTGAGCTTTATTACTCTCGGTAACGACTAATGATGTGACACATGAATTCAGAGAAGAAATTGTTTAATGTTGATTCTGGATCCCAATATAATTACATGGAAACGAACGTATAGAAAATTGAGTAAGTCTGAATTGAAGATGTTCAACTTCATTACGTTTATTATATTTCATAGCGGAGGAACACCAAAATTAATATTGAAACCTCCTCAAACTGAGAACAGTAAAGATATTTAGTGGCAGTTATTCCCATTCTGAAAGAAGTTTCTCTCTACCTGATTTATGTTAAGCGGCATCTTGCTTCAATACATTCGATGCTAAATTACTCGTAAACAGACTACATCCAAATCATTCGCTATACAATTTTTAAGTCATAATATATTATACATTGAATCGGGTTTGGACACTCATTAAAAATAAAATCTAAGTAAATATTAACATTAATGAGCATTAACACACGTACACAAACATAGAGAATTACTCTAATAGCCCATTATCTCTTTATGGGCGTTGGAAATTAATATCACACAAGGTTTAACTGGCGTTCTTCCTTCAAACAAAGTTTAAAATTATGTTTCTTCAATCAGGATTAGTAGGTTATTTATATTTGTAATCTGGAATTTACCATTATTCTTACTGTTCAAGATAAAACCTGCACATTTTGGTATTACTTTTGTACAACTTTATTTTTATGTCGGTTTACAGTTTTATTTCCTAATTCACATAAATTTAACTAAAACAACTTGAACATTTGTTTATTACACTCACCAGTATATTTTCTCAGTATATTTTCTCAAGTTATTTACTTCTGATAGAATGTCTCTTTTGGGCTGCCCTAGGGAAATGGAATGCAAATAAAATTTTAGACCGAGAAGTTAAAAAGAGCTATTTAAAATTATACTAATTTGTGAAATATTTCGTTCAGGAATTTCAAAAGATGAGTCCTCTCAAATTAGATTATTTAAAAAAATCTAATATATGGAATTCTCTTCAAAATAATCCATAAATCTAAATTTACGTCCTAGCCCTGACTCCTAAGAACACAGTCGTTTGATATTTTAAATCAAATATTTTGGCCATTGATTAAGACATTCAGCCTAATTTTTATATAATTTGTCTTTATAGTCACGTTTTTTTACAACAATATTGAATTTGCTTCACCATATCATGGAAACTTCACTGATTTATAGATTAGTCACGCATATTCATATCAGAAGTTTTAACGTTACAATTTCTTGTGAAAGTGCTATTCTAAAAAAATAACGTCAAATGTTTTCATCTTTACGTATTGACACAAATATTTTACTGTAATAATTTTGATTTTTTTCCTGCGTATTGACTTAATGAATTTGTATTGGCTTTTGTTATGTTAAATATTTTTCAACACATACGGGTTGATTTAAGTACCTTGACATTAATGTTCAAACTTCGCCATATGTGTCTGTTTAGGATTACATTATTTCCTATTAACGTACGAGAGGATTGAAAAGACAGTAACATTCTAAAACATACAACGGCCATTCTGTAAACATCTGTGCTATTTTGAATGGTTCCGTTATGTCTATTCCGTAATGCTTCTACGGGCGCTTCAGTATCAGTTTATGCGGCGACTAATGCAGTTCTGAGAATACCACAATTCGAACAACGCGAGGCTGTACTGTACCGCAGCTACAGTATTCTCATGACCTCGCTTCCTGTGACTCTTGGTTATTCCCAAAATTGAAACTGAAGTAGAAAGGGACACATTTCAGTAAAATGCGACACAGTTCTTCTAAGCATTCCAAAGAATGAATACCGCCAGTGCTTTCAATAATGACAGAGTCGCTGGATCACGTGCGTGTCCGCGGAAGCATCATACGTCAAAGATGACATGGTGTTGATTGCCAAATTTGTAAGTATACGGAACTATACAAAGTGTTCGCCAGCTTTTTAGTGCCCTTGGTATTTCTCTTTTACACTCTAGGAAAGGTTCAAGAGGAGAATGCAACACCACAGTCACATGTTTAAAAACTTGTCCTTTCGATGAACTGGCATCATAACTGCGAGAAGTTTCAGTAGGTATGTGGGAATTAATTCCGTTTGCTTAAAGTTTTGGTTATACTATCAACGGAATGCTATGAAATGAAGATGGGTGCCTTTTTGGCTCATGTATATTAAAGAAACATACTAAAAAGATGTTTAAAGGACTGAATACCACAATGTAACTTAATATACGAAGTTTGTCAACTAATATGATTGACAATTAATTGTAATAAGCACAGGCGTAGATAAATCCTTATAAAATAAGCTTTCAGAGCCCTTAGTCATGCAAAGAGAGCTTCTGAAATGATACATTTCTGCCGATATACATGGTTAAGTTTATTTACAGTTGTATGGTGTGTTAATAGAATTTATCCGGTCCAAGTAAGTCTCTCGTCTAGTTCTTTCGCGGGATGGAATATTGCAAACTTCTGAGACATAATTGTAATTATTTTAGTCTCCATTGTTTCCTCCTAATGCGCACATTAAAGTCAATTAAACATAAAGCATGTATTTGATCTCCGGGTGGAGATATTCAGTTTCAGAAAACTGAACATGTTTCTCTGTCGCTCCGCCTCCGATCTGGTGCCTCTAGGTCAAATTCAAATTGTATGGCTCCCGGTTATTTGTTTACATCTTGTTTTATATCAATTTTTGGTCTCGAAGTTTAATTCGGTTTCGTGCTGAAAAATGTTGATTGTGTCTTTCCGTTAATTACAGAATAATGCAACAATGATAAATCGGCTGTTATACGAGTCACGTATTATAATTTTATCGCAAATTGTCAACGCTAAGATGTGAAGTATTTATAATTGCAGGATTTTACCTTGACATCGAAACTAAATCTTTTACGCAAGGTATTACGAAATATTGGTTTGACATGATTTTGCGTTACCATGTTGTGTTTCTGAGCTGATGCAATTAAAGAAAATTTAGTTAGCGAATTTGTATAATGAAGCTTCGTATATGTGTTACTGAGAGTAAAGTTTTTCTGACATTTTATTTTAACCAAGAGTTTGGTAAACTTCGACTAGATTGCTGATGCGTTACTGATACACAGAATAGAACTGATTTGAGCGAATTGACATCAAAGTGGAGAATGATAATCGAATATTCAGAATATCTGCACACATTTAAATATTTCTTAGCTGTGATGAGTATTGTTGAAAATGGCTTGTAGTTTGTGTTTGGTTTTTAAAAATGTACTGGCAGTTTTAATTTTGCTAGAATGTTGGACATTTCTTGGCGCAACAATAATGACCTTGAACGCTTAGAAATGTTCATTGAGTTGGCTTGACTGGTTGAATTTCGTAGGCTAAGAGCCCTTCATTCTTTATATTGCCGACTCAATAAGACGTTTTTGTTTTTCATACTAATTAAAAGGTAATAATCCAAAACTCTACAATCCTAAACTGTGTTGATCATAAACTACATTTAGCCTCATCTTGAATATATATAAGAGTCGTCTGAATTAAAGTTTCAAAGAGAATTAGATATTTTAAATACGTCCGAAATGTCAGGTGGATGTTCAGTTATAAAATATTTTAACACAATAGTGCCCGAGGATCAATTTTGACTCCTTCTCGATAATAATGTGTTTGTCATTTATCGCTGTTTTCGTTCATTAAAAATTCATTAACTGGCGTTTTATCCTTTTCATATTTACTCATGCTGAAAAATATCAAAATTAAATAATAGTTATCGGATTTTTTTATTTACATTAATAGTTCAACGGTCAGGTGTTTCAAATACTCCTTAAGTTAAATGCTAAACTTGATAGCTAGTTTATTATTAGTCTAAAAATGCCGAGGCTAAAAATGAACGCGAGATCCTCAGGACGAATCGGCTAAACTCATGGATGTGTGGAAAAGTTATTTTGACAAAATTCTTAATGTACACAACGTAGAAAAGAGGAATTTAAAATATATACCGCAGAACTATAGACACCTGATTCTAGCGAGATGAAGGTCAAAATGTCCATGAAGAAATAAATATATTAAATGGGAATAGACAATATTCCAGCTGAATTAATTACAGTAGGAGGAACGAGACTAATCAAGGAGCTATATAAATTGATAAATGCTATATGGAAAAATGCTGTGCTTCCAAAGGAATGAGAAAACACAAAAAAAATGTTCAGGTTTAAAAGCTATAAATCGGACTGTAATAACTACTGCAGATTCTCGTTACTCCCAACATTTTACAAAGTATTGTATAATAAACTGCTAACTCGCCTAAGCATATACCTAGGCAACATAATTGGAGTTCACTAATGTAGATTTAGGAGAAATAGATCCACGTTGGAACCGAGTTTTGCCTTGAGACAAATCTTAGAATAGAAAAGGAGACACAATGGACTGTCCAGCAGCTTGCAGACGCAACAATCTTGGCTGGGTCGCCAAAAATTGCAACGTCACAGATCAATCTTTACTGCGAATAGCCAGAAACTGTAAACACCCCAACCCAAGAATATAAATAGGGTCGCCAGGAGCCTAGAGTACCCACGCAACAAATATGACTATACACTAGCATCAAATATTTTCTACACCCCAGACAAGCGGTGCAGAAATGTCTTCCAACATTAAGATTATCTGGGAAGGGGATTACAGATCCTTGCGATTGTAAAATACAGTAAAGCTGTACGAGGGAGGAAATACCAATGAGCCGACACATCCAATCTTTTAACTACATCGTCAGTTCATACTCTGAAGTACCAGCTGGTTCAGATTAGCGATAGTCAAAGAAAGAAACGAAAATCTGTGCTTGGGAATGATTTCACATGATCATACGCCTAACAATTCATGTGTGACTCAATTTGCATTTCACTTTGAAGAATCTACTACAGGGTGGTAAAATATCATGTCTTACCTTTACCTTAGTATGGCCCACACCTGTAGTCTGGAATCGCAATTCCTGAAATAAAAAGACAAACGCAACGAACGGCGGTCAAAACCTCACTTAAACGTCGTGTCATTATCTATCGCAAATGCAAATAATCTCTTCACGTATCACTTAATGGAGTCACTACATATATCATAACGCTCTATCTGCAGAATTCAATATACTCCAGGTGTAATCATAAGTAGTTTCCGGTTTACCTAAGAGATGGCGCCAGCGAAAAGTACACAGCGTATTCATTTAACACATTCGTCATTTTGTTCGTCTGATATTAAGCTACAAACACACACACAAGTTGAGTCCGCCACACACTAGCGTCTTTATTTTATCGTTCAGTATTCATGTCCATGTTTGTGGTGAAAAAGAACATTTGCGGCCCGCATTGCTTTTCTTATTTAATCAAAAGAAAAAGCTGTTGAAAGTCATCGTGTGCTGATAGAAACATATGGTGAACACACTCCATCGATTAGAACATGTGAGACATGGTTTCGACAATTCAAAACTGGTGATTGCAATGTGAAAGACAGTGCGCGCTCTGGTAGACCACAAAAGTGCGAAAACGAGCAATTGCAGGTGTTATTAGAGGATTACCCAACTCAAACTCAACAGCAATTGGCAAAAGCATTAAATGTGTCACAAGAAACAATCAGCAGACGTTTACGAGCAATGGGGAAGATCAATAAACTGGGTAAATGGGCCCCACACGATTTGAATGAACGTCAAATGAAAAACCGCAAAGTCACTTGTGAAATGCTGCTTCAACGCCACGAAAGATATCCTTTTTCCATCGAATTGTGACGGGTGATGAAAAATGGATTTATTTTGAAAACCCGAAGCGGAAAAAATCGTGGCTTTCACCTGGTGAAGCCGGTCCTTCAACACCAAGGCCAAGTCGCTTCGGCAAGAAGACCATGCTTTGTGTCTGGTGGGACCAGAGCAGTATTGTGTATTATGAACTCTTGAAGCCCGGCGAAACCGTTAATGCACAACGGTATCGCCAACAAATGATTAATTTAAATCACGCATTGTTCGAAAGACGACCGGAATGTTCCCGAACGCATGGCAAAGTGATTGTGTTACACGACAATGAGCCGTCTCACAGAGCAAAACCAGTGAAATACACCTTGAAATCGCTTGGATAGGACATCCTTCCGCACCCGACGTACTCCCAGACCTAGCGCCATCTGACTATCACCTCTTCGCATCAATTTGGCACGCACTCGCAGAGCAACACTTCAGTAATTTCGAAGACGTTGGAAAATGGCTCGACGAATGGTTTGCCGCAAAAGACAATCAGTTTTTCTGGCATGTTATGCATCAATTACCTGAAAGATGGGCGAAATGTGTAGTAGCCGATGGCCAATATTTTGAATAAAACAAAATTAATTTCCCTTGAAAATTACGTGTTTTCTTTACCACAAAATCGGCAAAAACTTATGTATACACCTGGTCCTTCTTTTCTCAATGTTTCACATCAAAGCTGGTAAAATAATCCTACCACTGGCCTATAGAGCAATGAACCAAACCTAATCTAATTAAAAGGCATCTCTCAAAACGCTAGGATAACCTAAATATATAAATAATTTAGTATCTATTGCTTTCAAAATTCACTTAATTATGAATAGCGAAGTTAAATTTAGATGAATATCATAATAAAAGTTAATTAAATCACTGCACAACACAAATAATATCACACAATATATATGGTTACTCAACTAATACCATACGTAATCCCTAGTTAACTGAGAGGTTATATAGACTAAGTTCGTTGAAAAGAGACTGAAAATGTTTAAGTAAATATAAAAATTTCAAAAGTTCAATTTATTTATCGGTTTTACACAATATTCGCCTTCGGAGGTAATAATTTCGTTACGATTAGAACAGAATAAATATTGTGATGTAGAGATCAAACAAATTTGTATCTTCTATCTTTTACACATTATGAATTAATTAAGTGAAAACGAAAGTTGGTTTCACAGACCAACAAATAAAAATTGATAATTTTTGCTGACATTTTCACGATATAGTCCAAAAACATTACTATTTAATTTGAAAATATTTTATCACATTATTTCATACAGAAATTGAGTTATTACATAAAACATAACTTGACGAAAGAAACGAGTTTACCTTAAAGCAGGCGTGAAGTCATGACTGATGATTACTACGTTATACAAATGACTCTTTAAATACATATTGAATAACTCAATAATAATGTTATAAATGTGACAATTAAACGGAGAATAGTGGATGTAGTTCAAACCAATATTAAATAATCATTTCGAGGTTTTAAATTTACAATTAAAGTCCAAAATTATCAAAAACGGTACGTAAAAATGGTCGAACAAACATTGTCGTTCATTTGACTAATTGCAGTGATGTATGGTAGCTGTTAACATGGCTAACTGGGAATTTCAAATATAAATGGAAGCTGGGAGACTAAAGTTGGCAATTGATTATTAGAATTGAACGATCCGATATTTAAAATGTGGGAATTCTGTTAATAGCAGCCCCATACTGAATTTAGCACATCTTATCCATATTGACAAATAATCTTTGAATCCAAAATAATAATTTTATTGCAGTGAAAATCTCGAAATAAATTTGTCGTGACGAAATGTCTAATAAGATTCGATTTTTTTTCTTGTAATAACTACGAATATAATCCACCGGAATAAATGATATAATATCGGAATATTCTTCAGTTTAACTAAATTTTGGCATATATTTACCCACTTGTAGTTACGGCTTAGGAGATACAAATGACGGAAAAGCCCACACATCCATCCTTCGGGTCAGTGATATTTGGACTAAAACTAACATGGAGGGGAGAGCAGTTCTCCCATCAACCGGAGAAAAATGCTGAATCATACCAATCAGCAAGAACCACAAAGCCAAGCATTGACTAGGATCCAATCAAAATTAAGCACCAAATCCAAGTCAATGCTTCGTGACTAACGAAAACCTGAATAGATACAAACTGAAAAACAAAAACGGAAAGTAAAACGAAACATGCCCAAAGCGTGACTAAAGCCAAACAAAGAGAAAAATATAAGGAGAGCCCGAAAGAAAACAGAACATTACAAAGAAAATAAAAGGGGAAAAATAATAATGGAACAACAAACTAGGCTCTTACAAGCTCTTCATTTATATTAAGAAAGATTATGATTCATTCTATTAACATGGAAAACATATACAGTATCTTGGTACGATCTTCAATTTTGGAATTCCGAAAAGAAATTGGATCAACTAGTGAAGATGTGTTTCAGTAGCCCCTACAAGCACAGTGCGGGTATGTAATAATATATAAGATAGTTTCGAAATTCCCAAATGATTGTAACAAGGTGATACTCTGTCATCAATACAGTTTAGTTTTGCTTTAGAATATGCAGAGCAGAAAATAAAATAGGACAAAAAGGGACCAAAGGCTGCCACACACGTTCCGGAAATCCTCAACGGCGAAACTGTACAGTTACTCTTCTCAGGATTTCCTGAACATGTGTGGGCACAAAATTACGCAGTTTTAACTGTACAGATTTTCCTTTGAAGATTTCATCATTCAATCAAAAAACCTGTGCCAACACACGTTCAGGAAATCCAGAAAGAATAACACCCACTTGAACCACCATACGATCGAGATGGTCTCTTCAGTTAAAACTGTGCAGCGTTTTACGGATCGATTTTCGCTTCGATCATTTCGGCCTGTAAAGTTAAAACTCTACAGTTAAAACTCCTCAATTTTGCACGCACACATTAAGGAAATCCGGAGAGAGAAAACTGTGGAGCTTTTCTTTTGAGAATTTCCTGAATATGTATGTGCACAAGGATTTTCCGATCAGATCAGGAAATCCTCAAATGAATAACAGTACAGTTTTTCCTTTGAGGATTTCCGGAACGTGCGTGGCATGCTTAACATTGAATTGCTTGAATGAAATGTTCATATACGCAGATGGTGTAGATTTAATAGGGGTTCATATAGGGACAAAACAAAGTAACACCGAGGTCTTAGTAGAATTTAATGATGAGAACAAATAGAATATAGAGGGAACAGGTGAACATAGAGAAAACATACACGATAACAGGCCGTAACAAGGGAATAACGGAAATATATACATACCAATTAATAATGAAAACATTGACAAAGTAAACAAACTTTAATTATTATGAGCATGTGTTACAAGCAAAAATTAGGTAACGGAATAAGTAAAATGTCGTTTAGTATCGGGTAACACATGATTCTATTCAACCTAAAAACTCCCAAGATCGCGATTAGTATAAATAAATTTCAAATTAAAAATGTACTGAACGGTTATTCTGCCGGTAATACTTTACGGTTGCGAAAGTACGTGTACGACCCTATCATATGAACATAAATTACGTGTGTTTGAAAATAAGATCTTAAGAAAGATACACGGGTCTAAACGGGATGAAATGACTGGGAATGGAGGAAACTGCATAATGGAAAACTTCAAGGAAAGTACGACTCACTTGATGATGTAAGAGTAATGATATAGCGACAACAAATATTGGCAGGCTTTATAGCTCGGATGGGAGAAAACAAAGACTATATTCCATCTTTTTTGGAGAGCCTGATATAAAGAGACCGTTGGGAAGACAGAGGCAACAATGAGAAAACAATATTGGAAGTGATATTCTAGAAGCAGTTGTTTGTGATTTAAACTGTCTTTATCTTGCACAGGATAGAATCCTATTGGGAATGTTAATAACTGTGGGGATAAACTTGCAAGTTCCGTAAACCATAAAGTAACTAAGAAAGTACATTAACAAGGAACTGGGTTGAGGCAAAAATCCTAGGGCTGCTTTTGAGTGAAGTTCGGTGAGGTTCTCTGATGAGTGGCGCGCATCAGTCTGGATACAAAATATGGACGGGCATATCTGAAAGGGAACATGAAACCCGTAATAAGCCTGCTCTTTTGGTTGAAACTTTCCAATATGGTTCCGGTGAGTGTATTATTTGCGCCACTACTGGCAGTGGCCGACACACCGACCTTCAAGACATTCGCCATGGTCGCCTGACATCAGTGCGGTATAGATATGATATCCTAAGGCCTAATATTGTGCCTATTGCAGAAGAAATTGGCTCTGTTTTACTTTCATGGAATATAATACTTTTTCTCAACTAGTTCACCAGGTGAAAGTCATATTTATGAGGTCACTTATGATGTGGACCACGTTGTCGCCGAAGCTCAATTACGAAGAATACGTCTTATATGCTACAGGAAAAGAATGTATAACTGGCGTCCCATTCACCAAACTCCTCAAAAGTTTATATTTGCCCTTCTTCAGGAGTGGTCCAGAATACCCTTAACTCGAAGTTGGCCACCTAATTAATTACATGCTCAACGAATATGTGAAAATGTTAGCAGTTCACGGAGACCATACAACTTATTAGCTATCAGATGCTATTGGGAACAAATCAGTGTGCACGGTTCTATATGATATTGTACCTTTGCTTATCATGTGTTCTTTTCTGCGACAATTGTTTCAGGCGCTTGTGGAGCTCTACAGAGAATTGCCTGTGTCTTGCTGGGTCTGTTGCGAAATAGCAACGCGTTTCCATCCGCAGCATGGTTCCACTACTGTATGCTGTCTTTTTCTCTGCTTCTACATTGTTCCTCTATTTTTGACATGCACACACACACACAGCTCTCCAATTGTCCACACGACTAGGTCAACACCTAAATTTTGAGCCCCATCGGAAATCGAACCCGGGACAGCTCGCACTTAAATCTAGCGCGCTACCGAATAGGCATCGCAGGAGACTCATATATATATATATATATATATATATATATATATATATATATATATATATTAGGGTGCATCAAACCACCCACTTTCAACAAGGTGACTTTTCCCTAGGTTTAAAATATTGCATTTGGGATCTAATAGAGCCTATCCAATTTTTATGAAATCCGAACATGTTTAGAGGGTCCATCAGAGACCCGAAGTTACAAAAAATGTTATTAGCTGAAACATCGCTCAATAGAAGCCTTACACAGCTCCATCATCTAAAGTATAATTTATAACTTAATATCATAGATTTAACTGTTTGTAAGCAAATATTCTCAAAACTAACGCCAGGGGACTCTACTGTTTCCTAACATGCTGTTCTCTGGCGACGAAAAAATGGTTTTATTTAAATCTTTTGCTTTACGTGTATTGATGAAAACGTTTAAATAATTACTTGTAACGTGATCGTCCTATTGTTACTTAACATCTTTCAGAAAGAGCAGACTATTAATAAAATACACTATTGGGGGTGTCCTAGTTAAAATAAGTTTCGAAAAGCTGGAATGGTTCTGTTATTTTTTTTTTAACATTTAAGATAAAGAGCAGTTTAATACAATTATTGAGCTATGTTTTACCGAGTAATGACTATTAACTATCAGGGCTCTAGAGATTCTATATAACGTATCCATATGATTAAATTTATGTTATTTCGATTATGAGCTGTAAACCATAAGTTTGAAAAGAAATGGTTTTGTCTCAGACAACTAGGTACTCACAGTCTTTTTCTTTATTCGGATTAGAAAGTGTAATCCCAAATGATGATGTGATGCATAGTACAAGATTCAGGTTCTACCTAAGAGCCACCGATGAAGCCTCCGTGTCAAAGATTCAGGAGATTGAGGAAAGGTGAAATAAAACTTTTAACTATATGGCCTGCAAACGTACAAATCTCACTAACTGTCAGAAAGTAGTAGGTTTTCTAAAACATTTAAAAAACATTGCCCAGGGACATACCGATAAGACAACAAAGTGTTGCGAAGAAAATAAGATTTTGAAAGGCTCGTGAAGCTGAAAAAAGTAGAGGACAAGAAAGGAACATGAGGAGAAGGCAGTTTTTACTCCAACAGTTAGAACGCTCTTGTCTGATAATGAAAGTGGAACTATCAGCGAGGCTAAAGAGGCAGCTAATAATGTACTGGAATACAGTATGGTAGTTGTAACACCAACTGACACCAATACAACCGCAGGGTCGTCCAGGTTTTAATGGATCAAATGTTTTCTTCATTATCCGGGGATCAAAATTCACTGCATTAAGCAATCCACTTGTAATCTGACACATTGTTATTTACAACAGCATATTCAAATCCGAGATCATGGTAAAGGAAGCAAGTGAAGAAACACTTAAAACTCAATATAACAGTACAAAGAGGTTCCGTCGAAACGTTGGCCGGCATATAGCTACTACATAGGCGAAGCTATACTTACAAGTGTTTCCAAACTTAAATATTGAGATTACAAAGACACCTGAAATTTCCCTTTTAACCCGATTTCGTGTAGTTTCCTTACATCAGTTAATTGTCTTTCTTGGGATATGACTAAATTCCGTACGCACCAACGGTACGTGAGGATTTCAAATCAAATTTCTTCAAATTGACTAAGGTAAATTAAACACAGTCAAAACGTTAAATAAAGAAAGCAATTGTGAAAGACGTCTACCTTAAGTTTATTAAACTCTACACGATTGACGCCAATTATATTCAAACAAAGAATGCTATTCACAATGCTAAATGGATGTACAAGTTACTTAATTTTATTAAAATACATTTGCTAGAGAAAAGCAAACATTGCGTCAGAGCACAATCATTTCTCGGCGACAAGAAGAAAGAGTATATACTTTATCATATGTGTCACTCACGCAAGCAGCATGTGGTGGAGGTTATGGACCTTAGCTGTTGATGCCCTGTGAAACGGCCTGAAGCTGTATCATAATATGTATCTGTACAATACTATAAATACATTTGTTTTTGGGAGTGCGAGCCATGCGTTTCAACACCATCTGCGTATTTATCTGCAAAGATGGTTTCTCCGAGACTCTTCAGCAGCATGTTGCAACCCAAATAAAAATTGTCTTTTGTCAGTAGACTGCTAGTTATGAGGCCTTTAATTTTATTACCTAAGCCAAATCGAGCATTATGGAACGAGATTGAAAAGACTCAATTTCTTAGACAAATAACCATTTCAAATCTAGCCTGTTTGGTTCGACTAAACTTCTGATTACTAATGAAGTTGCAGACTGGACAGAATCTGTTTCATGTCAGACATCAGCAGTCAGTAACTATGAGAAACGTGTAATCAAGCATACATCGGATTTATTAAATTCTATAAAAGGGAGCAACACTTCAAAACTTGTAAATTGTTGAACACGATAGAAAAACACTGAGTTTACGTAGCGGAAGAATACGATAGAGTTGATGAGATATAACCATGAGATATAGTTAGGTCATTTTTTAAAAAAATAAAGCCTAATTTACCAAAATATTGTTAAAAATCGTTGATTTCATTCAGATGTGGAACCAATTTGTTTTCTATATAGCCTCAAACTATCTTGTCATGGTTTTAAACCTCAGTTCTTTCAGTTTTAATTAGTTTTATTGCTACTTACATTAACTTTTATTGTTTATTACTTATTACGTTTGAATATCTTAAAATTTAACTCTTTAGTGCGGTTTTTCCGTACTTACTTTCGAGCTGCTAGTGATCAATTGAAATATTAACAACATTTCGCTGAAATTTTGTGTGAAATTTTAATTTAATAAATAGAAAAAAATAACTTCTGAACAGGAATCCACGGATCATGAAGTGTTTCATTCACCCTAATAGATATATAATAAATCAGAGCCATATTCAATCCAGTACTGGATGACGGCTCTTTCCAGAGGAACAAGATTGGTCTATTGATCCCACGTTGACCAGTCGGGTTGGGATAGGAGTTCCTAAGCTCTCACTGTGATAGCCACTATATTTTATTCATAGCAGCTCTCCAATCGCATCACGATGCTGGGTGAGCACCGTTCCAGATCCACATGCCTTGGAAAAAATCATTGGCAGCACCGGAAAAGGAACCCGGGACCCCTCAATCCGTAGTCAGACACGCTAACGATTAGGCCAACACACACACACACACACCGGTGCTGCATATATATATATATATATATATATATACACATATATGTGTGTGTGTGTGTGTGTGTGTGTGTGTGTATGACACGACATGTTACTACTACGTTTATAGAACTGGATTAAGACACTTTGAGTAGTTTATAGACTTTGTTTATTATTGGCTCTAACACGCTAGAACCATTCGTGCAGTGAAAGTGAGATAATCTAATTCTTACTTTCGAAGTGCAACTTAGACTGACATCAATAACTACACAGAAAATATCAAAATTGAAAGACTTATGGTGCTCTCTCTTTAAATGGTTATATTGGTATTTGTTCAATCTTGAGAGTTGGAGCTCTTTTTAAATGTATTTTGTGTTAGTTGTTCACTAAATTTTATTGTTTTAACAGTAGCAGAAATATGTATTTTAAATAATCATCTGCAAAATCCATCGTCGGCGAAATGTATTGATGTCCCACGTATAAATTTGTGTTTGGTGTCCATGAAGTTGTGTTGGCGTCTATTATTAATCCAATTTTCTTGGGATTGCTCCCAGAATAGGCTTTGCTGGAGTCAGTCAGTCAGAGGAATGGCGTTGTTTGCATGAAGTATCGAGCATTTATGCTCATGGCTTCTAAGTAATTTGCACTGGCGGGATGAGAAAACGTATAGAAAGTGTACAGGTCGCAACTATCGCAGACCTGTTTGTGCACATGAAGTGTATAATAGAATTTTCTTATAATAATCCAAATACTGATGACGATGGTTGATTAAATTTTCTTGTTGTATTCCAATAAATTGAAGATTCTCATGTATTGCAAAGGAGAAAGGAGATGTTATAGACGTCAATGGGCCGGTGAAGTTGAATCACAATAAGATGTTTGTTACTCCATATGAAGTTATTTCAACTCATTATATTTTTTGAAGATGCTGACATAACTTGTTTATTTAATATTGAGTTGTAAAAGGTTTGTGACTATTTCAATGAGAGTAATGATGTTCACATTGGTGTTCTGTGCTGCTTGTATCTGGGAGAATCCTTTAGTAATAACTTTCATGACTTCTTCAAAATTCAAATTCTGAATGCGTGGTGTGAGTTTCTGCATAATTGAGTGAAATTAATACTTTCAGGAGATGAAGATTCGGTATTAGCGTCAGTCTTTGGTACTGGTTGAGAAACAACAGATGTTGATTTTCCCTGAGGCTGCCGGGCAATAGCTGCAGTAGTAGTAGTAGTCTGACTGTCAGTAATTGAAGTACGAGAAGCTTTGTATTTCTGAAAATTGTGCATCTTTTGTAATTTGCAGGGTGGTCTTGCTTGCAATTTGCGCACTTGGCTGGTGTAGTACGATCCATTTTAGTACAATCTGTGGACAAATGAGCTCCTGCACATTTTACACATCTAGGAGATATGAAGCACGTAAAATTAGTATGATTATAGCGATGACAACGAAAGCATTGTAGCAGTTTGTTGGGTCGGTATAGCTCTGTTACTATCCGATAATGACACAGGTATTCAAGCTTAAACAATTCTTGTATATTGAAATTTCTTTTGAGAGTGACTAAAAACAGTGGCATATAAATTCGGTGATGAGAAGAAGGATCGCGACGGTACATTTGTTTAACATCTTGGACTGGGTAATTAAGAGCAGCAAGTTCTTGGGAAATATCATCAGTATCGTGTCCACTGGTAATTTTCTGATTACAATTTTGAAAAGCCGGTCTGATTTAGGTACATCCGTGGTGAATTGCACATTTGTTTGAAGACAGTATGCTTTTAGTTTATCATAATCTTCTTGGGTAGTTGCTTGGAAACAAATAGTCATTGGTATGGCGAATTTTAGGTGATTTTTTGCAGGTAGAGGATAAAGTTCTTGTAAACGTATATTTCTGTTCTATGCCATAGATGAAGAGTGCAGGTGGCTTAGATTTGGTGTCTTTAATATCATCAATTTCTTGAGATTCCAACAATTGATAGCGATTAGTGGTTTTGGTGTTAGAATCAGCGACAATATTTCGAATTTTAACTGTTTTCTTTGGTTCAATTAAACCATCAGTTTCCATTGATTGTTCTGTTTCAGATGAAGTTGAAATTTCAATACTTGCTTCAATTATATTATTATCTGCGGATTTAGCAAACTGAACAGCACTGACTACTTGTGCAGATTTCTTAGCGGGTGGTTGGTCATCTGATAATAGAGGAACTGGACACTCTTGCAATGTTTTTATGGCGTTGGTGGTAGTTGTCCCTAAACAGGGCAAACCCGAATTACTACTATCAATAGTGTTTTTTTTACTAAATTACATCGAGCTGCACGTTCTTGTCTAGCAATCATCTTGTGATTATCTTTATACTTCCTTTGGTAAAAGGATAGTTCATTTGGGGATAAAGCAAACTTGAAGTTAGGGTCATCCATTTCTTCCACATCTTTTATTTCGAAGCTCATTATGAAAACACCGTGCAATAGCTGGAATGAGGCAACATAAGCTCCGCACGCAACGGCTCCTATTACTCGAATGTCGTTTGCTGGATAGCTAAGCTTTCATTAATATACAGCGTTAACAGCTTCGGAGCTGTGACTTGTGGTAGTAGTAGTAGTAGTAGTGCCTGGCCCTCAGGGCCCCAGGCTGGACTTCTGGCCGCTTGGCAACTTTCGCCCTATGTGCAAAATCATTATTAAGATGATCCCTATTTAGGTTGAAGAGATCCTACAGCAGAACACGAAACCCACACCCAACAAACAGCCAGAGCCTCCACTTTGAGCCAGACTTGCCTCCAGAAATTAATTTGTGAGTAGCAAAATTGCTTATTCGTCTGGCCTGGAAGTATAATGAAAAATTTATTCGCGAGCATAATTGGACAGAAGATTGTTTTTGTAGCGAAAATTTAAATTAGATTTAATGATTGGACTAGTAACTAATTTATGAGGTACTCTATGGTGAATTAGAAGCTATGACAGCAAGATATTCTGTTTAGGAAAATATTTGTTTGGATAGGTTTTGCCTTGTGTACTATGCCTTCTGAATAAAGTTCATTTTGTTAATGTCTTGTAGCCGTCACATCCATGTTGTGCTTGTGAGATGTTATTTATTTCTTATCAAGTAATGTGCATATTAGAAGTTGTTATGTAACAGTTCTTGTTATGTAATATTGTGTCTGAGAATTCTCAGATTCATCCGCTGAGGCAGGTTCTCCTGTATGATTTCTTTTTGTGAATGGCAGTCCGAATATATTTCTGCTTCCTTGTCATCATGTCTTGATCAATGGGAGTTATTGCAATTCTATTGTATAATTCCTCTTTATACAAGGAAACTTCCGCATGTGTTGAGATATTCTAATCCAGTATCTTTCTATTTTTTCTTTTTCCGTTAATATATTGCCATGATAAAGTTCATGTCCGTAAGTGATCATTGGTCTGGTGATTGCTAAGTATAGCCTATTTTTGATATGGTGAGGAAGTGAGGAGCGAAAATAATATTTTAGCAGTCCTAATGTTTTAGTGCTATTTTCTTCTCTCCATAATGTGTTTCTTAAAGGAGAAGCGTTGGTCAGACGTGACCCCCAAATATTTGGCCTCCTTCTGAGGCTTTATTTTTGAATTTTTAATGTAAATGTGTTTGTCTTTGTCTACTTTTGTGCCCCTTCCAGAAAAATAAAATATTAGAAACTGAGTTTTCTTTTGATTTAATAGCAATTTCCAGGTCCTACACCATTTGATAAATCTCTTTGTAAATTTTTGATTATTTATTGCTGATTTGGTATTTTTTGCGGAGGTCCAATAAGCCGTATCGTCCGCAAAGAGGCCTAATTTGGTGTGTGGGTGAGTTGGAACAGGGGTGTCATTGACGTATAGTGTGTAAAGGAGTGGGCTCAGGGTGTACTGGACCTGTATTTATAGGCTGCTCGTATGAAAAGCTGTCCTCCTATTGGTTGTCGTGTTTAACCAATTGTGTAATAGGATGTGCGTGGTGGAAGCTGTTCTCTGATTGACTGTTAAGCTTGGCCAATGGCATGATCAGATTTATTGACCAGGATACTTTATGAACCATAATTTGGACCAGGAGACAGCAGACCCCATACGCTCACGAGCCGTTTTGGTCCTGAAAAGGGTCAATCAGAGGTAACCAGAATATACTCTCTCCAGAGAAGAGGGGCAAGCTCTCAGGGACCTACGTGCAGATAATAGTATCACAATATTACCAGCACACAAGGAGGATGCGACCGTTGTTCTCAACAAAGACTACCACACGAAAAGAAACAGCTTGCTTCAAGACCCGGCTTACAGAAAAAATGACAGATATCCAACCAGAATCATTGAAAGGAGAACCTCCATACTGATAAAGAGCTCCAGTCTGAATGTACAAGAGAAGAAGAAACTTAAACCTTCCGGCTCAATATCATCAAGGATTTACGGCCTTCCAAAGATACACAAGACAGAAGTTCCATTAAGTTCCATAGTGAACACCATAGGAAGCCTCACGTACAACCTCACCAAGAAACTAACTGAACTGCTACAGTCATTGACAGAAGAATGCACACTACATATAAACATCTCCAGTCACTTTGTACAATTGCTATGCGGCACCAGGATAGACCCACAGGACATTCTTTCCAGCTTTGATGTGGTATCATTGTTCACCAGACTACCACTAGAAGCTTCTATTCAACTCCTGTAATCCCATTTCAGCAAGGATATCGTACAGCTCTTCAGAAACACACTGACGTAAACCTACTTTAGTTACCACGCAGTTTGTATGTACAAACAGATGGAGTGGCAATGGGTTTCCCTCTTTCTCCAGTTGTGGCAAATTTCTACATGGAACATTTTGAGCACGAGGCACTAGATACAGCAACACACAAACCAAAAGTCTTTTTCATATGTGTTGATGACACATTTGTTATATGGCCGCACGACAGAGACTGGATGAATTTCTGCAACATCTGAACTCCATTCACCAGAGTATAGAATTCACAATGGAAGTAGAAACAGAAGGCAGACTTCCGTTCTTGAACGTACTTGTATACAAAATACCAGATGGCAGCCTTGGCCATTTGATCTACAGGAAACCCGCGTACACTGATCTCTATCTTGACGCCACCAGCTATCATCACCCGGCACGAAAAATGGGAGTACTCAATACCTTAATACATAGGGCACACCAAATAGCAGATGCAAACAATATAAGCATGGAACTTTCATATCTGGAGACAGTATTCAGATCTAATGGATAGTCTTCGCAGCAGATTAAAAGACCATGAGAAACTACAAGAACAGAAATCAAGCTACAAGAGAAAACACTACAGCAGAGATGGAAACCATTGCACTCATTCCATACATGGGTAACACCTCCAATCAACTAGGAAAATTTTTGAGGAAAGGCAACATTAGGACGGTACACTGCCCACCACCCAAGATCAAGAATTTAGTGCCCACTCCAAAAGACGCATTGGGATTAAAGACACCAGGCATTTATAGAATTACATGTGAATGCAAGGCCGTATACATAGGAGAGACAGGAATAAATATAAAAGATAGAATTAAGGAACACCAGCGACACCTCTGACTGTAGCAACCGGAGAAATATGCAATAACTGTACACTGCATACAACATAAACATACAGCCTTGTGGGACCAAACAGAAATTCTAAAGAAAAGCAAGCACTTTTAGGATAGGAAAATATACGAAGCTTTATTTATGCCAACACACAATCCCTCCATCAACAGAGACAATGTTTATCACTTTTCTGATATTTGGCTTCAAATTCTAAATGCAGTAGACTGCACAACAGCAACCCGAGCCAACAGCCAATCAGAGAACAGCTTCCACCACATAAATTTGATCACGCCATTTGTGCAAGCTAACAGCCAATCAGAGAACAGCTTCCACCACGACCATTGAATTCACCAGTAAAGAATTGCCGCCTCCTGATACCGACACAAAGACTGGAAGAAGCAGCCACTTAATTGTGGAAGCATAACGGACATGGTCAACGGCAACAGCGGTAGCAACTCTCCGGACAAGCCCGGGCGACCGTGAGGCGAAGTACCTAGCACAACTAGTAATCATGTTGGGCGACTGGAAGAAACAGCCACTTAATTATGGAAGAATGACGAATATGGTCAACGGCAGCCGCGGTAGCAACTGTCCGGGCGACATCGAGGCGAAGTACCAAGCACCATTTGTAGTCATGTTGGGCAGCAGTCCCACTTGTTGAAAGCTAATCAGTCGAGTTTTTACTGGATACCCATAAATTCCGATTTTCTTTTACTTGACTGAGAAGCAATCACTTGTGGGGCTACCCACCTGTAGACACCTGTTGGGACACAAAGACGACAGAGAGGATAACCCTGGATGCAACCCCTGGATGTAGATGCCACTCACCTGAGACGCAGCAGGTGACCGGCGTTCGCATGTTCCAACACAGACACTTGCTTTCAGGATGCGATTCATAGTAGAGTCAATACAGACATATTACCTGGGTTTACCCACCCTTCGCAACATGGAGTATACAGAAGGTGTATCAGGTAATATATCATAGTTCGATACAGGAATTTTAACAGAATATACAGCAATGCATATTCTGGTTTTTGCCCCCTTCAACAAAATTCTTTCCGTGTTTCTTCTATCTTCTTTTTACACCTTCTTTCTTTCTACTTACATACTCTGATTCGTGGTAAATGTCTCCGAAAGCCAGAAATCGTAAGCATCCACACCTGTGACACCCGCTTTAGTTGCATATAATAAGAGGAAAATAGTTATATTATTCTACAAAACAAAGTCTGAGCCAGCGCAGAATAAGTCAAATAACAAGCAACTCGCATTTGTTTCATTTGACAAGACAAAAGACAAATACATTGCTGAAGGTTTGGTTGCACCAGCAGTTTATCAGTTGCAGTAGCCAACTGTGAACTACGATATTTCCAGTGTAGACTTACCGTGGATTCTTCTTTGGACAAATAATGAATAAAATGATTAATCCTGTACCTTCTACTAGACATGCATGTATATCTTGTTTTAGTTGTAACTCAGTCTTCTTACCAGGTCCGTAAATATGAAACAGAATTTATGTACAGAAAAGATACAGTGATTGGATGACAATGCTAAGAACTATTTTATTCGAAGTATTGGCCATCGCTAGCGATACATTTGCCATCGTTCCGGAAATGTGTGGATGCCAGACTAAAATAACTGTGCCTCTTGCGCTGCAAACCAGTCATCAAGCCATTTTCGTACATTTTCGTAAGATGTGAATTGCTGGTCAGCAAGTGCGTGTCCCATGGATGCAAATAAGTGAAATTCGGAAGGTACCAAGTCTGGTGAGTAAGCCGCATGCTTAATTATTTCCCAGCTAAACGTCGCAATCGTTTTCTTGACCGGTTTTGCAGTGTGAGATGGTGCATTATCGTGAAACACAATCACTTTATGTTGTCTTTGGTCATATTCTGGTAGTTTTTTACGCAAAGATTGATGCAAATCGATCATTTGTTGTCGGTAACTTTGGGTATTAACGCTTTCGCCAGGTTTCAGCAGCTCATAATAGATCACTCCCCTCTGATCCCACCAAACACAAAGCATTGCCTTCCGTCCATAGCGATTTGGTCTTGCAGTCGATGTCGCCGGTTCTCCTGAAGTTACCCATGATCTTTCACGCTTAGGATTCTCGAAATAGATCCACTTTTCGTCACCAGTCACAATTCGATGGAGAAATGATTTTCTTTTTTACCTGGCGAGCAGAATTTTGCAAGTGTTTTTTTTTCTGTTTTCCTGCTGTCGTTCAGTCAATGCATGTAGAACCCATTTTCCCACGTCCTGAATCTTGCCATGGCTTTTAAATTTATGAAAACTGCTTCTCGTGTCACATTTAATTGATCCGCGAGTTGTTGTTGCGTTTGATCGTCATCCGTATCCAACAAAGCTTGCAATTCGCTGTCTGCCTACTTTCTCGGTGGTCCTCCACGTTCTCCGATTCTCACGTCAAAATCGCCACTTTTAAATTTTGTAAACCACGCATAGCACTGTCACATACCAAGAGTATGATCACCGTAAGCTTCGACAAGCATGCAATGCGATTCTGCAGCAGTTTTCTTCAAATGGTAACAACAAATCAATGCTGTCTGCACATCGTAGTTTGTAGGTACAAATTGTGCCATGTTCAACACTATCAAACACTACACTATGACATGAAACTTGTCTGGTTGTGAGTTTCAAATCGTTATCAGCAGTCAAAACAAGTAAGTGGCGCCAATGACGTAGTTTTAGGGGAACCACAGTGAGAGCTAACGCCGTCTCTGCACAAATTCCGGTTTCATGTTACACACCTGATACTGTGCTCTCTCGTCTCTTCTAGATCCACATTACACATTTAACGTGATTGAGGGCAGTGCATTTGCTGATTGTACAGAACCTAGGGACTATAAAACGTACTTTGTTTACTACTGTATTCACAATAAACTCTATTATTAAAATTTGTTTCCCTTATTGGACAACCGCTGCCACCTGGTCCATTTCTGCTACGGTGACCCTGTATGTTCACAGAGTACATGAGTGCTTTGCTAAGTAAATACATTATTTAATGTATGTACTACCAGAGAGTGCTTACTTACTCTAAGGTAAGAGTAGACTATATATCAGGTACTAGTGAAGAAGACGATTCGACGTTTGTGTCATATCTCGGGAACGGTGCACTTGCGCCGGTTGTGAGTGACAAAAATCGATACTGAAAGTCAAAATACATACCGTAATTAAACGATTCCGGATCTTTCCATGTGAGTCCAGAAAAGTACTATCTGTGACGCTTGTGACATATCTCGAGAACGGTGCATTCGCGGCAGCTAGTCAAAATACAGAAGAAAACACTGATCTCCGAGTCTATCTAGCTGGTTCAAGGAAAGTAATATTTGCGACGTTTGTGTCATATGTCGGGAACGGTGCACTTGCGCAGTTTGGGAGTGCCGGAAATCGACTCAGGTAAGGTTCGTAAGGAACACACGTTTTCCGGGTGTTTCTAAGTGAGACCGAAAAGGTAACATTTGCGACGTGTGTGTCATATCTCGGGAACGTTGCACTTGCGCCGATTGAGAGTGCAATCAATCGACTCGCAAGGTCAAAATACTATAGCGTAATCGTGATTCGCTATTCTAAAATTATACACCATTAGTCAATATCAAACTTTGTTACATTAAAATTGAAAAACAACTCTTATCTGAAAAATGGCATGAATAAGGTTAAAGGTAACAATTCAGTTTAGTGCATATCAAATGCACACATTAAAACAAAAATATTGTATTTTCTAAAGCTGAAGTATAGATTTCATAGTTTCTATTGAAAAGTCAACAACAGTTGCTGTTTACGATATAAATAAAAGTAAAAGTGCTTGACACATATTGTTGACAATAACAACCTTCCAAAGTTTCTGTATAAAAAGGCACCAGCTTGGTGCAAAGGGATCTCACTTCATCACCAACCCTCCTACTACCGACTAAAGGTCAGATTGTATTGAGATGCTTTGGAAGGAGGATATTGTCACAAGCGTAAGTCTGCCATTTTACCATTGAAATTGTTTATTCAAATTGTATTCACACAAAACAATATTGTCAGATCAAATCAGCTCAAGGATTGGTTTCCATTTGTATTGATAGGGTCATTTACCTTTAAAAGAACCATTGTTTCTTGTACTTGATTTTTCTGTTTGTTCATTTGCTTAGTATTTGTCCCGATAACTGTAATCTTTGCCAATGTTCGAACTCAGTTATATTCTTGTATGTATTTAAATAGCAGCGCTAAGGCATTAAGTCCCTGCTTAGAGTCGACCCCAGAATTGTATGCAAATTGAGCTTGTTATATTGGGTTTTAATATTCAGCAGATCAGAATTAGTTTTGGTTCCCCATAGCGAGGTATTTAACTCGTAATACACTATACAAGAGTAAACTATACTTGAGTGAATAATTCAATTTAGAATCAACCATTTTAATTCTTATCTCTCTCAAATAAAAGTTCAGGATATTCCAAAAAGCCATAATTAGTTTTATTACCGACTCGCATCGCTAACAAAGAGTGAGAATTCACTTCTTCAATCTTCATTATAATACATAAGGAACACACGTTTTTCCGTGTGTTTCTAGATGAGTCCGAAAAAGTATTATTTGCAAAGTGTGTATCATATCTCAGGAACGGTGTACTTGCGCTGATTGACTGTGTCATTAATCGACCCAGAAGGTTAAAATACTTAAGGTACACACGTTTTTCGGGTGTTTCTAGGTGAGTCCGAGCAAGTAATATTTGCAACGTGTGTGTCATATTTCGGGAAGTGCACTTGCGCTAGTTGAGAGTGCCATAAACCTACTCTGAAGGTCAAAACACTTTTTGCGGGTGTTTCTAGGTGAGTCCGCAAATCTTCAAACTTACAAGTTCTGAATTTACGAGAGATTCGGAATAATTGGTATGAGATGTTACTTGGCATAAATGTATTTTGAATATTTTTCTAATTGAAATTCTAACAGCTAAACATTCTTAGAAGATATGAAGGCATCTCGTGCCCGACTGTCTCTTAGAAAAGACTTGCTAGCTATTCTCAAAATTTAGTATATAAAGTCCTATGTCGTCTTAAAGACTTTCTCCTCAGACAACAGTCTACACTAGCAAATGACGATGTTCTGACTACTACTTTAGAGACTGTTTCACAGAAAATCATGTGTTGGTAACTGCGGATTATACAATCGATGTTACACTCAAGACATTCATCAAGAGTTTACATACTGCAGAAATCATTGTACACGTTGGGCCTGTACGATTGGAAATCAAATATTAAAAAACAAAAGTAAACATAAAATGCGGATATGCATTCATTAAGCTATATTTTCTCATATCTGATGTTTACAGGTCTTATGTCCGAGCTACTGCCTTTCAATGATTGGGCTCTAATACGCAAACGTGCAGTATTCTAAACTTTATGGACCAAGGATTCAATAAGACAACATAATTATTAAAATCACAATATCGCTAGTATTATTGTTTTCTTTTGGTATTAAAAAAAATCTTTAACATATTGTTTCATTCCAAGTTTATGATTTTCAAAAATGCAAAATTAAGAGTCCTTTAAAAAATTGACGACTCTTTAGAGATACCATAATTTATAAAACGTACAGTAAATCTAAAAAATTGTTTCTTAGATGTACAATGAACAGGAAATTTCGGTACATTTACAGGGAAAGTTTATCGTAAGACGGTACCGTGACTTTCCGAATTTAAGCAGAAACTATGAGTCTACAATAGAGGTTTATTAGCTGCAATAATTACATATTTGACAGAAAAATAACTTAAGGTCTTTCTATAAAAGCCATTTAATTATTGTTCTCGGATGAGCAACAATAACGGGCCAAAATTTATTAAAATGAAGTTTAAATTGTGATCACAAATAAGGTCCAAAATATTACATATTAGTGATGTTTTTTTTCTTCTTCTAGAGTTTTCCTAATTTTCTGCATCTCCTACAGATTTGTTTGGCTTTGTCTGAATATTTTATTTATCTATCTTGCTGCATCTGCAACAATGTCTTTATGGAACATCTACTATTATGGCTCAACCTCCTACTCGATGCAGGTGGAGGACATTTCAGGGACCAATACTTCGACAATTGCGTTAGCTATTTGCTTCGCCGAAACGCAAGGAGCAGTTTTGTAAGTGTATGATACAAGATACCATATCAGCAATAAAACCCGTATATAGCCGATGAATGAAAGTACCTAATATTATTAAGTTCTCTTCTAAAACTCAATCCTATCAATAATTGTAGTCTATGGAATAATATTATACTTGTACAATCAACTTAAAATTAATTGTTATATTTATAAAATTTGTAATTTCTAAAAAGGTTCGTTTTAGATATTATATTTAAGAAAATAAACCACTGTTTATTTTGGGACTATCATAAGGTATGTAAAATATAAAGCTTACACATGCTCGTAAAATTGTTAATATATAGTAGTTGCATGTAGTTTATTCATTACAAAGGAATGCAGATAGTTCACATTCCCTACGTTGAACAGTATACCTTATATAATATATTTTATGAAATGAAATGAGCTGATCTTCAACGTAATTCATAATAAATATAGCTCAATAATAATTGAGCTGTATTCGCCAAAATAAATTATTGTAGTAAATAACAAATAAATACTGTATCCGTGTTCATTGGTTTTAGAGCAGTCCTGGGGTGGCCCCGGAGAATCAAATTTCACTCCCGGTAGAATTTGATGGATTTTCCTATTATGCTCTCTCCTTTTTATACAAATCACATGAAAAAGTAATAATATTTATCGCCTTGTGCACAACTTTACCGCCCATACAATTCATTTTATCTTTTCTGTGCATAACTTCTGCCCACGAATGAAGATGTAATTTCTAAAGCATTTAATCCAGTGGTATATCCAGGATTCTACATTTGGGGGGAGGAAATTGGGGGCTGTAAATAATTACAAAATATACATTTTCCTATTTGATGAAAAACATTAGCACCCTTGTGCAGGAGAGTAAAGTTCTGTTCAGTTTTGGTCTTTTGGCATCTTTTGCTCAGACCGAGAAAACTTACAATGCCTTAAAACCTTGTCACAGGCAATCCCATTGTAGATTTGTTTTCTAAATATATGTTTAGAACATGAGCTAACATTTTAACTAATTCATTGAACTTAAAATGTTGTCAGGAAGCTTGTGATAATAAAAACAAAGGTTCTTTTTAAAGTAGCACGAAAAAATGAAAAAGCCGGTTTTACAGTTTTCTGCGGCGTTCATCTTTTCGTTTTTTTTAAATACTGTCCACCACCAATCTTATTTACAAATTTTAGTTACCAGTGTTGATTATACTTGTTTCGTAACAAACATGAAATTTATTTCTTAATAAGACGCTTCTGATTGTTTTTCTCTGAATTTACATTTTCCAAAACATAACAAAGAGGATTTACTGTTACTTTCGTGAGTTCTATTAAATTGTCTCAGTATTTACCATGTGAAACGCAACGTAGTATATTTATAGTATGGTCCTTGCAGTGATTTGAAGAAGCTTGAGAACGATTCTACCAAATGAAAAATTTACAGACCGAATTGGATATTTGTGATTCTACAGCAAATAACCTAATCAACCTAAACTAATTAAAACTTAGTGAATCTAATGCTAATCAATGAACATGGAAAGAAAAACGAGAGAAATTAAAAACAATTGAGCTGTAATCGGTAGGATCGTGTGTGGAAGTAATAACTTGAAAACTATTAGGAATCTGCTTTTTTAACCTATTGCTAATCTTTCGAAAACTTTCCTATTCGCAAAACTGAAACTTACACAGCTCATGTGAGAGGGTGTAGAAGATTGACCCACTATTTCAAGGCTGCAAGCTCATTTTTTGTTACACCGCCTGGAACACTGACAAAATGCGAAGGAAGTTTGTTAGTTTTCCTTCAGATCATAATATTATCTTTATCTTCAAGTGGGAGTCACTTTTCTACATATTTACCTTTGTGCATAATGGGCTGCAAGCAAGTTACAATAAAAATGTTTGAAACGCAATTATCAATTATATGTACACACAAACGGAATTATACATACATACCTGTTGTTGCTTGTGATATTTGGCTGCTTTGATTTAGACCCACAGTCATTACTTTTTCTCTTTGAGTTCAACCAATTCTCTAGAAATGTTCCAGACATTTAAACTTGTTTCTTACACGCTTCACTAACACGAATCACTTACTTTCTAAGATAACAGCAACAGTTTGTTTTCACCAGCAGTTATTTCAAATCGAGTTCATCTGTCTCTATCCCTACCAAATATCATACAAAAAAAAAAAAGAAAAGCACATGCCCATTCACATTCTACGTTGTCAATATGCATGAATACGGATTTCAGTAATTTGTTTTTTATTTCCCGCATATAACCACTGAACAAATGTATTGTGTTTTACTATATTCACGCATCTGAGATTACGCTGTTTTTTTACTAACGATGCAGAACGATAGACAGCTACACTGCGTAACTTTAAATCACTACAGCAAATAATATATCCAACAGTTTTTTTAAATTATTTTTTTTAAAAAAACAGCTCTAAATAAAGCCATTTGTTCAATGTAGTTCCTATTCAGGTTATACTATTGTTCTCGATATATCTTAAAGAGTATAGGATTTCATCAGCCAAGGTGTGCAAATAGTAACTAGGAACCGTGCTACGAAAGAAAAGAAGTTAAAACTGTTCAATCACAGTGAGATAATATGAATGAGACAAACATAAAATTGTTATAAGTGATGATTTTTAATTTGAGTTCCATGTCTCATACCACTGATTTCCAAAGTGCATCTCCGTATGGAGAGTGTTCAACAGATTTAATTGGGGGGGGGGGGGGGGCAGAAAAAAAAAATGCGGTGTGTATTGGGTGTGTGTGTGTGTGGGTAAAACACTGGTATAATCTGTATTAAAAACACGTTTCAGAAATAGCCTGAATATTGGGGATCGAAAACCGAACCGCTGAAATTATATTAGCACTCCATTTCTCTTCTGTGTAGAGGTCAGAGATTTTAAACTGTGCTGAAATGATTCTGAGAATTTTTTCTGGTACCGCCAATGTATGTTTTCGAGTTCAGGAAAATTTGCACGTCACGTAATTCTGAACCAAGAGCAACGTATAGGTTGCAAGTGTTATGTTTTTAAAGTGCCTGTTGCCACAGTGATCTATATTTCTATAGTGTGACATCTGAGTGCCCGTCTTTTCATTGGGGACTATAATGTTGATTGAGAAAAGTTATGTTTGGCAATTTTTGTCATTTATTTGTTGATTCATGTCTTCTTCAATATATATGTATGAAGTCTACGTCATTTTGAACGGTTTAAGAATATAGTCTAGGAGCAAATGTCAAGTTTCCTATGTCCCGTGGGCTATTTCACAAAGCAAATCTATGAATGGTTTCATTAGCTTCGATTTATCATACAAGTCACTAATTTAGGTGGTGGACATTTGGGAATCCTGACAGAGTTGCTGTAGAGCCACTAATGCAATATGGCCGACGTGACCCTGACCAAAATTACGTTTTTTTTTTAGAATAACATTTTGCGATTGAAATTTCAAAAGAAACATTTATTACAACAATTGTTGGAAATAAAATTACCTTTCCAACGGTGTATTGAACATCGTTAGGTGCAGAAATATGTATAGGTTAATGTTCATTAGCAGCGTTGCCAATGTATGTGGAAAACTAACCTGTCGCCGAGACATTTGTAAATCACTTGTGACATTGTGAAATTAATGTTTGGAGGGAAGACAAGGCTCAATCTGCACAGTACAGCAATTGCAATCGAGGCTACAACTTCTTTAATAATTTTGTTACAAATATAGAATATATATTTTTTTTCGATAATACTTGTACTTCATGTTCTAGCTTCTAAAATAACAGGGTGCTTTTTCATGTGAATGGGGAAAGTATAACTTGTTTTAGTAAATTCTTAAAATTAAAATTAGTATGTGGTATGGTGTGTGGAATCATCTGAGTATTTATATGTATTTATTCATTTGAGTATGTGGAAATATGGTTTTGGAGCACTGTTTGTGTGAATTTTACACATATGCGTCTGGCAGCACTGTTCATTAGTCTCACTTGGTTAGAAAATGAGGACAGATCGCTGATTGAGTGCTCCCAAAAATTGTGATGTTTCTGTAGAAAATATTAATGACCGACTTTTCCGACTTATAGAAAGTTTTGTGAATGATTCCAGCTTATTTTAGTGAAAATCGCATGATATTTGATGAAGAAATGACGGAGAAACGATTGAAAATATGTTTGAACTTTATAAGGTATACAAATAAGTTTGCTGGACACCATTTTCATTATTAACGTTTTAGAATCATCTTTAAATTATAAACTATTTTGTATTCGAGTTGTCGGAGTATCGTAACTTTCGAACGATATACATATACAAGCGGTCTGGTGGTGGAAAGTGTTAAATTATGTAAAAAGTCGTGTAATTTTCAGAATTTGAAGGTAAACATTAGTCGCCATTTGCAAGGGTTCATAGACTACGTAAAGGAGTGCATTCATGCTTTGACATTCTCCAGGGTGACATCATAACGAGGATAATGGGAACTTTCCAGTTGTGTTATTTCAATTTGACGGGAAATTCATTTGATGGTTACTCCAATTCAAGTTCACGGTAATGATAATAATGTGGTGTAAGTTTGTTTAAGGAGTACAGATGAAGGGTACAAGACGAGTATTGGTAATTTGTCTGTTTTGATAGACGGAGCTATGGAGTTATTATATGCGTTTTAGTGAACTGACACTGTGAGTTACTTTTTCTGGTAGAATTCCGAGACTGACAGAGGAAGAAACAAGATTATATTTTTGGTCAACTTATTTGTTGACAGATGGTGGTAGTGGAGTAACACCTACTGTGTATTGAATAATAGAAGTTGTATACGTTTCTCTCGGCCAAGTTCTCAGGCTTGAAAAAAATAATAATTCCATTTGAAAGATGGCGGTTATGGTGCGAAAACAAATTCATTTAAATATTAAATGTGGTTCGTGATTCTTCCGGTGGAGTTCTAAAATCGTCATAAATCTGAACAAGGGACTATAATTCGTATAGTAATGGAATGCGCTTGAAGGAATTGAGAAATCGAATTGATGGACTCTTTGTTGAATTGTAAATATTCTAGTATGGATCTTATATTAGAGGTTGAAGTGCAACGATCAGCGAAGAGAAAAAACCTAATGCTGTCTGCATCACCTGTCAACAAAAGACACCAGAACGCTGTGTTTCGCCAGCAGCAGACATCACTTACGTTAAGTTAGTGGAGTATATTAAGAAACGTGCTCAATGGAATGACGAACAATGTAAAACTATTCAAGCCAGTGTAGGTGATGTGTCCATGTATTCTCTAAAAATCCAACGTGCCATCAGGCACTCATCGTATTACAAGTCAATCACATTTTAGAAAACTTGCGAAATACTGCAGAAGAAATATGCTGCAAAGAAAGAACAGGAAACCCACACCCCGGAAGAAAACAAGGAACATGCTTTACCATTCCCAAGAAAAAAGGCATGACAAGATGGTGTGTTTTTTTCTGCGACCACCCTGGTTCAAGGAGAGAGCCGCTGAGGAAAGTTGCCACCTATAGAGCGGGAATAAATTTGCGTAATGGAAATTCTGGGAGACGATAAATTGATTGTGAGATTAAACGCAAGTATAGACCCAAGTGATGTCCATGCCATTGACGTGATGTACCACAAAAAATGTTGGAACACACATGTCGTCAATGTTCGTCGTAGACACAGCAACTTTCCAGGTCCTTCTACCAGCGAGTTTGAACGTGTAGCCCAAATTACAGTGGAAGTAGAATTCAGAGATGTTGTACGTGAAACTTTATATGGAGAGAAAGTTTTCAACATGGCCTCAATAGAAAATATCTACAAGTCTATTGCTAAAATAAATGGACTGCACGAGTGATTGCACTTATCACGAAAACATCTGAAGTCGCTTTTGGAGACAGAACTGGGTGAAGATGGAATAGAATTTACTCCAGCCAAATCGCGCAGTGAATCACATATAGTATCTTTAAAGATTGTAAAAGATACTCTTCTTGCAAGCACCGAAATTTGTATTGAAGCTTTCAGCAATGACGTACGGACACTATTCAGCAGCAAAAATTCTACGTTCCTGAAGAGTAAACAATGGAAATTTGAAGGCACCATTCAAAGTGAGTTTGATAACGTTGTACCTCGATATGTGAACAAATTCTTCAAATGGTGCACCCAAGGACGGACAACCGTGTCAGATAACGAAAGCTCCAGGGCAGAAGAGATAGAAATGAGAAGCCAATTCCTGTCACAAACTCTTTTGTCTGTCTGTCTCACCGAAAGCCAAGTTCATAATCAATCAGCTTCCACTCTGTATCATCGAAGAGAAATTCCGTTGAATATGGCTACTGGTTTGTCTGTACATCGCCAGATTCACAGCAAATGGCTGGTTCAACTTATCCACAGGCTTCGGTGTTCCATCTCTTACGATCGTGTTCTACGTCTTAAAATACAGATTGCCGGAACCGTTATTGAACGAATGAGACCTAATGATGGTGTATACTTGCCACTAGATATTGTCTTTAATAGGTTTGTGTATTTTGCAGCTGACAATTTAGATTTTGTAGAAGATACAGCCAATGAGAAGAGAACTTTTCATGGAACTGTAATGACAGCATATCATAAAGTATGTGGTGGAGACCAACTTACTCCTCTGGCGCTTACTAGTCTCTTTAAAGACAGAAGTTTAAGTAAACTTCCAGAATGTGTAACAACTTTAAATCCATGCGTATCGAAAGAAAATCGGGCATCCCGTTTTCCTAGTCTAAGTGCCTGGCCACCCAGTACAATAAACACACCAAACTTAGAAGACGCGGCATGAAGTGATTTATGCTGGCTAGTAACGAGATCATCAGTGATTAGTGGTGATACACCTGTGAACAACCAGTCAACAGAGGACAACGTAAACCGTAAACCGTATATCATCATGTAAAGTTTCATACACGTGGTCAGGTTACAACTCATGTATTGGAGATGAAAAACGTCTAGCTCGTGTGTCAGTTTTACCAATCATTGCTTCCTCACCTACAAATATCTCTACTCAATTGACTTTTATGAATCAGTTACAGAGATTGAATTCAAACGTGATGGGATCTGAAAGACCTGTTGTTCTAACTTTAGACATGGCATTGTACAAGGAAGTGAAACATCTGGAAATGGCTCGTTCAGAGTTTAAAGGAAAATGGATTCTTCGACCAGGTGAGTTACATACGCTAATAGCTCATTTAAGTACCATTGGCGCGTATAGTGACGGAACTAGGATTCCGGAACTGTGGGTTGAATGTCATTTGTATGGCCCAGCAAAAGTTCATCAGATCCTGGAAGGGAGACACGCCAGAAGAGGTTTAGAGACACACATAACTACCCTAAACGCACTGCATATGTTGCTCCAGGATGAGTACAAGAAATTGTCCGATTTAGACATAACTGATATATATTTATATATAAAGACATTGGAAACATGGCTGATATGCAAATGGATTCTTCAGATAAAGACGTAAAATAAAATCATTAGCGTCTTCACTCTACCTTAAAAGGCATGGCACTTAATTTCGACATTCAATCCTTTATTGGTAAGAGAACGAAACATGAATCAATGTTTAAGCTTGAGTGTGTTTTATGGAAATGGTTAAAACTATGCTCCTTTACGTTCGTTCGGTTAGGTCTGTAAACTGGAATTTGCACTTGGCGGCAACACAGAAGTTTCTTAAGAATTTATTTGCATTGGACAGATTGATGCACGTATGATTCCCATGTCTCTTGTGGATATGAATCGTTTGAAAAATAAACATCCTGATATATGGGAAGAATTTCAGCAAGGAAATTGGGTAGTAAATTTAAGTGCCACTCCATGTGTGCCCTAGAAACTGATGAAGCCCCAAAACATCAAAACAGAAGGCTGAAAGTACAAGGTGGTTTAGTAGGAATCACTCTGAACGAAAGTGCTCGGGCACGGTTCTTTCTTGCAGATCCTGAACTTACCAGAATTGCGAATGATTTAGAAAATATTGTGAGTATGAAGGGCTCTGTAAGTTAAATACACCATGACAACAGCATCAGTGTGAGAAAACGTCAGGATCAAAATGTTTTGAAATTATTGTAAGGATTTTCATTAACGACAAATCCATTTGGCTGTGCAAGTGATCAGCTAATTCACCTAACTTCCAAACGAGTTTTTCGTATTGAAATTCAGACGGACATGTCCAATCCTGTTTATATTGGTAATCACTTGCAGTCACATTCATGCAGGAACGCAGACCTCAAAAGTCAGAGCCGTCGCCTCTTTCTGGTCACCTATGAAAAAGTCCAAAGTAAAAACATGCAAATCAGCTTTCAAGAAAATGAAAGTTTCTCTGAAAGATAGAGTGGTTGAATTGAAGACTGATTTTGTTGTATTTTGTGTAACATTAACTGAGTTACCAGCGCAGGTCATTATTTAAAAACTGTGTTGTATTGTTGCTGGCAACGTGTGTTTGTTTTACTTGTAAAACTAAGTTTGACATTTGATTACGAAGGTCGTCTACGGACGTTTGCTGAGATGCCTGAGCAAACGCGTGTTCTCCCGCTTGCTGTAATTGCCTTAAATCTTCTTTCAACACGAATGATTGCGTGAATGAGTGATGATTGCACGAATCAGATGAATAATTGAAATCAGTCGTGCTATATTAGTAAGGTTAGGACCAAGTGGAAGCTTGAACCGCCATCTCAAGGAAAGACAAGATGAACCAGCATTTTGAGACCTGCCCCTGAACAAACTCGTTATGCTCTTCAGCGAGTAGATGATACTGAACTGTCTGCTTTCAGACTCTTTTTCACAAACGAAATGCTTCAGCTTCTCCTGTCTCAAGCAAATAAAGAAAACAAAAGAGTCTACCAAGAAAAGAACATGTAATGGAAGGATATTACCTGTGAGGAAATGGAAGCATACATTAGACTGCTGTTTCTTGCTGGTGTTTATCGCTCTAGCGGTCAAGCTTTGGAATAACTATGGAGTGAAGGTTATGGACGCCCGATTTTTAATGCAACAATGTCCCTGAAGAAAGTCAAGCATATCAGCAGATACCTGAAATTTGGTGACAATGTAGCTATGCCAGCGAGAAGAAGAAACGACAAGCTCGCTCGTTTCGTGGTGTCTCGGAAATGTTGATTAACAAAGCAGAAAAACATTTCGTTCCATACAATGATGTTACGGTAGATGACGAACTATAAATAGTTACGTTCAGAGGACAATGGCCATTCAGGCAATTCATGAAGACGAAGCCCGAGGGAAAATACGGGATCAAGATCTGGCTTCACTGTGACTCCCGCACTGCTTACATTTTGAACGGCGAAGTATATACAGGAAAGGCAGTAGATGGTCAGAAAGATTTAAATCAGGGTCGCAGTGTTGTTTTCAGATTGAGCAAGATTCTACACGGAACTGGACGAAACCTGTGACAACATTTTTACTGATTGCTTTTTGGCGGAAGAATTGCTAAAAGTGAAGCTGGTGATTGTTGGAACATTCCGCAGAAAAAAGACAAACGAGAAATTAAACAAGAACTTGACATTGCTGACAAACTGGCGGCAACATACACCACTGCTTATGGAACAAAGCGTTGACTTGTTCGTCTGTTTCACAACACCCTTGATCTCATGGCCATAAATTTCTACACTATTTTTCATGTGAATCCTCACATTTACGAAAAGCGACTGACCAAACCCCGAATCTTCATCAAGCTCCATAGTGTGCGAGATGTAAATTCTGTCCAGGGGACAAAGACAGGAAATAACCACACAAATGCATCGCCTGTGACAATTTCATCTGCATGGACCTACACTCAAAGATATTTTGTAATGGTTGCGCAGAATAAGCTTGAGTAAGATACTGGATTGATTAGTTTTGCGAGATATTTAATATCAATACATGGGATTTGTTCTTTAAGATATTTGTGATTGCGAACATAAATTTGCATGGGCCTTCGTTATAAATGAAACGCTCAGTAATTTTGATTGCATCTTGTAACTGGGAACAATCACTGTATTGGGTTTGTGATCTGTATTCAGCATTAAATGCCACTTTCCATACTGTAAATTTAAATATAATTAAATATATATAAAAATAATTTGTTGTCATTAAAAATTTAATTTTGGTCTGATCCTCTGATACTAAAAGTGCTAGGAATACAAATCAATTAAACAGTTAATGCTCTTTATATATGTAATTATTCCATATATAGAATTTAATAATAATAATAATAATAAGGAAACTAACTTAAAGAGATTAGATTAAGAAATATTTAGGATTTTTCTATGTTTGAACGCTGTTTTAAGATATTAATTAATTGGGGTCATATTCATCCCAGGGACGGAAATGTGTGTAGACCTGCAGGGCCTTACTAAGGTTAACAAGGTCTTCTTTTATTTGTTCATACGTTTTAGTTTTGAAGGTAGCATCTATTTGCAGCAAGCAATATAGATCCAAAGTTGTATCTGTCAAACAGGTAGACAGCATGATGTTTGTTTCGCGTCCGACCATTTGTGAACTGTGCAACGTGTTTCAAATTGCTGAAAAAAGTAGTCGATTCGATCAGGCTCTTTTCTTGGGAATTTCGGCAACATATTAAATGTGACAAAATCTTCTATAAAATCTGACGCCATTTTGGGTTTTCGAAAAGTACGTTTTGGAGTAGAAAAATCTGTGAGCAATTAAAAATCGGAAATTTGTTTTACCTGAGCGCGGGTTGATAGCATACAACGTTATATTGTATGCAAAACAGTTCTCTAATACCGGGAAAAATGTGTTGATGTTAGCATAAAGAATGAAAAGGGGCACGCACGAGAACGACCTTCTTTCAGTCTAAAACTGTAATCCTCAGTAAATTTAGAAATTGCACGTACCGTTATTTAACTGAGTGAAGTTCCTTTCTCCAGTATTAATCCTTGTTTATTAGTTGCGTAAAACTAAAAGAGGGGAGATAAAAAGGGGATGAAAAGAAAGGAAATCTATGGTTCTGCAAAGTTTTGTAAAACGGGATCGACACGTAATTTTAAAGATAGAACTTCAAAATACCGACACCGTGTAAATTTCTCAATACGTAGAGAATTATTTTGAATACTCTCAACTCAAGCTTAGTTGAGCTTTTCTAGTATTGCACTGCATCAGTAAAAGAAAACTTGTTATATACTTTCGGTGGCTATTTCTGTGGTTAAATTAAAGATAAATATACTACAATATAAGTTGTAGAGCACTCTGTCTTACAGCGAGGATTTAATGAATTAAAACGAAAACGCTAAAAGTTAGTTTTAAATATGTATTGGAGTTTTAAGGTAAGAACTGACTACGATTGAATGGAAGGCGACAGCAAAACACCCACGCCTTTATATAAAGATTACTAACAATAATTATACGACGATGTAACGTAGAGAGCGTTATAATAATAATAATAATATGAATGGCTGACGCAAGACGTAAAGGATCCTAGTAACATACCTGTAGAACTGTGAAAACCTTGGTAGCTGCGGCGAAGATCTTGATTTTGATTCAACCCTAGATCGTTGTTCTTCATGCCAGCGGTCTCTGGATAACACTGCCTCAGCGGTTAGTCTTTTCTCCCTAAATCCGATAGACGACAACGTGCGATAGACTTGGAGCTTCTTCGACGTTGGACGTCAGTGTTACTGATTCACTACTTCAGTAACCTGTTTCTTGTATTCTAGCCGACGATGATGGTATCAGTTATCAACTTCATATAGCTGCACGCTACTGCATGTCGCTTATGGAGTATCGAATATAACCAATATAAAATGTTCTCATTTTAGCAAATTGGGAAGAAGTTTCCTTAATTTCATCCAATCGAAATTAAGTAGGCGTTGACTGTGATTGGTTCTCTATCTTCAATTTGGCTTGGAGGAATAAAAAAATGAAATATGAGAACAGCTGACTAACCTGAACTTGTTGTTTCAAATATTTGTAAACTCATACCTTCGTGAAACATATCGCTAATTAATGAAGATACGGTCTTACAATAATGTGAAAACATGTGTGTGCAACGAGATACTGTTTCTTGTCATTGATAGAAAATCTCCAGTTACACATCCTTAAATAGTATACTTTTTCTGGTCTCTGAATAGTCAGAGATGAAAAACAAAGTTTGTTTTAACAAAAAGATGATTAGAAACACTCTTTAGTTCTTTTCGTTGAATAAATGTAAGTTTGTGTTCTGTAATGAAATAAATCCGAGTTTATTTACATTGGGTTTTGAACACACTTCGATTAAAAGAATTTCACACGCACAAACATTTTTTATATATATATATGTGTGTGTGTGTGTGCGTCTGGGTATGTGTGTGTGTGTAAAATTCCTTTACAACGAATGACATTACAACGACATTTACATTAGAACGATATTCTTCGAAATTCTGGTTCTGGAGTACTGTGTTTCTTATAAGAAAATACAATCGCTGGTCCTGTAAAGTTCGTTATAACTTGATTTACCTGAATATTATATATATATATATATATATATATATATATATATATATATATATATTAAAATTATAGGTTTAGATATTTTAAAAGATGGAAAAATTTACATACAAGTATTAAACTTGTATACAACTTGTTTAAAATTATTACAGCTCCAGGTAAGAATGATTAAATGCGCCTTGGACAAAGAAAGCGTTCGAACTACAATCCACTACACCAGGAAAGGGGGGTCCAAAATGTCTAATATGTAATAATTACATTAGTTGTGTGCAAACAAATATCTTCAAAATCAGGTCGATTGAAGCATCTGTTTCTGCAGCGTATGTTGGCATACATATGCGTGCTTGATTAGCATTGGCAGAAAAAAGCCAAGCGAAACCTATGTTTGAATGCAAGTCTGGTGATGACGTCATAGGAATATTTCCTGGGATGGAAGACCAACTGAAATCTTGCATTTACTTTTTCCACAAAATATCGAATTATCACCATTTATGAAAGAGGAGAAACCTGACTATATATCTGGGAAACTACACAAGGAATGTACTTCAATTAACCGAACTTCTAAACACATAAAGGAAAGAAAATAAAGCTTACGCAAACTAATTCGTAATATGTAATTCCTTTTTTTCAATTTCAATAATTCATAATACTTTCTCACCTATAAAATAATTTATTGCATAATTTACCTTATTCATTTCTAAAACAAATTAAAACCGTGTAAATATCGTAAACAGCCAATTACAGAATAGAATGTTCGAGCAAAGTTTTTCAGTAGGAACAGCGAAAATTTTATGCCTCACAACTTCATTCTTAGTAATAATTTATTGATTCCTGCTTCTCTATTATGTCAATGTGATGAACTGCTTCGTTAAATATTCTTCAAAAAATATAGCTTCTTCAGAAAATATTCTTCAAAAAATACATTTTTAAATGCCCTATTAACAATTTGAGATTTTTAATGGGTTTAAGATAGAACAGGAAAAATATGTATTTAATAACTCAGCGGGGAGGTTAAACATCGAATGGGAACATAAATGTTATGATTCAATATGAAAGAGAACAAATGGAAAATATACTTATCAATGTACAAATTTTCTTCGGTGAAGTGAATTTAAACATATTATTATTATTGACTTTTGCATAATTTTCCTTCTATTCACACTTCCGTAACAATCTTTAGTTATAGCACAATTCTGAAATCGATGTTGGACACAAACGTTCACTTTATAGAAGTATTTATTGATCAATTATAATGACGGAAAGCATTGAACGAAAATATAACTATTTATTTATTTAAAGTGGATATCCTAGATACAGCATGTGGTAGCCAAATTACGATAGGAAGTAACAAAAAATATCAAAAACAAAATTTAAGCAATTGAAAAACAGAAAAACTATAACTCGATAGATACAAATACAATAGATTCAAGAAATATATAATAGATGCGTTATTCAGATAATTTCCTTCCCCAAAGATTTATAAAGGTATTTTTTGAAGCTAAAATCAGGATGGTTGGTCAGTGAGTGATAAAATTTGTTAAGTTTGATAAGAAATTATTCATTTTCTAAATATAAACTTTGAGTTCTGATGTAAAAGTTTTCATTGTACCTGCTAATATTAGCTCTCGGAACACGTAATTGAATCAATGACACATTACCATTCACCATGCTATAAAGAACTCAGAGATCGGAAAGTTTACGGCGAGTAGGAAGGACATTTAGTTGAAGGTTAAAAAGAATACCAGTTTTAGATAGTTTCGATAAACAAGGCCACCCATTATTTACTATACGTATGAATAAATTCATGACTTAAATCAATCTTAAGAGATTATTGTCACTTGAAATTGCCCAGATAGGAGAGGCATAATCAATAATCAGCAAAAACAGTTAGGTTCATTATACGTTAGAATGGACTACGAAATATGTTGTTGAATGGTATTTAACACCTATTGCTAAAAGGTATTTGTAAATAGAGTAAGCTTTACTTTATAGAGAACCAAAATCTCATATTCGACCAACGAAAGAAGAAGAAAAAGTGTTTTCGGTCAAAATCATCATTTTATTGCATCTATGTGTTTTATTAAAATTAAATATTGATTTCAACGAGAATTGTGTTTGGTGATACAGACATACAAATATGCAAACAAGTATCATATTTCATCGACAGCGCGTAATGTTAGTTATTCGTACCTCAACAGAGCAAAGTTCATGTCTATGTATGCAGTCCAGGGTTCATCTGAGTAAGTGGTACAAAGATCATCTTACGGAGCACAGCAACATCAAAGTTTAGCCGAAGTTCGATTGGTGTTCGCGAGACTGGCTTTACATCAAAGGCCGGAGACAATGAACCATGATTGGCTGAGAGGTATAGCAGCCGAGACCAGGTTTCCAATAGAATACTGACATCCGATGAAATGTTGAGAGAAGAGATTTGTTGGTTATCGCTGATCATAGCTCGTCTTCGGCTTCTTGCAGCTAGCTAGTCCTCGTCTCTTCAATATTAAAGCGAGTGTGGACTGCCTTGGAGCTGATGACCCGTTTCAGCTCTGATTCCTCCGAGATAGAACGCCTTTCTTGTTAAGAGAGAAGAAGGCCTTGTTTCTAAAGGTAAATTGGTGTAAGAAGATCGACCCAGGTTCAACCCAAAACTACTTCTTGACTACATCGAGGTTTGGCTCATCGCCACAGTAATCAAGGTATGAGATTTTGGGTTCTCTTCTATATGATAGCTATCTTAAGTTCTGATATACTCAACGTCCGTCATTTTGTGTTCTAATTTTAGTTCGTAGTTTGTATGCATACATGGGTGTTATTGCCGTCAGCTTATTTTCAATCGAAGTAGAATCTTTCCTTGAAGCCACAAATAGAAAGTCAACAAAACCCTGGAGTTTTCATCCAAAACTCCTGTAATTGCTAGTTATACTTAAGTGCTTTTCAAATAACTGCTAGCTGCATGTGTAACGTAAACAGCAGAAAGATTTACCAAACGTGTACAAGAAGTGCACTTTTAGTGTTAGATTGCGACAGTAACAAGATTACCGTCGAGCTACGCCTTCCGTTCAAAGGTTTGTCGCTACTCTATGTATATATTTACAATGTTTCGTAAACCCAACGTTCCGTTTGTGGAATGACCTTGATAATTGTTAAGTATCTAAGCAGTTTTGCTTACTTTTTAAATTATTTCAGATTACTTTAACATTTTAAGCTAGTTCAACCACTTATGCTGTAAAAGGATTAGGACTGCAAGCTTTCCGTTGATAGAATTTGTTTCAATAATTGATAAGTAACACGAAAAATTAATTGTAAAAGCTCGAACAAAAATAACATACAACGAGACATATTTTTCTGGTTTAATAATTGTCAGAATCTAGATTATATTAGAAAAAGTGTCAATTTTTACATTTTTATTATTAATTTAGAATTTCCGATTTCTGCCCGAAGTTTTCTGAGAATTTATCAGTTTCGAAACGATATTTGCTTCTTAATTTTAAGCTAATCATAACTTCATTTTTCCTCTTACAGAGAACTTTGAAAATGAATTAGTAGCAACAAGATGAAATAACTATTTCCTATCGCAATTATTATTTTCCCCTTTCCAAATGATAATAACACCAGCAATTAGGAGAAACGTGGGATGAAGTTAAGAATATATAGGGAGGCTTTTTTCAGAACGTTACAGACAAAGGCACGCAAAAGCTATGCAGAAACGAAATTCAGAATTTTCGAACTACATGATACCGGTACAAATTTTCCTCCTACCACATTTTGATCCTGAGGGAAAATATCCAGTTTCAGGGAATGCACTCTTCATAGTAAGTCAAGGAAAAATTGTTTTGTGTTTTGATAAAGTCATTAGATTCCAAATAATTCTTTTGAATGTATTCCTTTTCTCCGAGGGTTATAATGCATCATATTTAAGAATATTCAAAATTATTTCTAGTCTATGACTAAACATAAATATGCTAAACATTTATTTTTAACAGTGGATAGTTTTTACACTAGCGGGAAAGAATTGGCTCATGTCTTATCCAAAGAACCGTTACAAAATTGTCATGACATTTTGAACGAATTCAGAGAAAACTCCTCAGGTTATCAGGAATGAGAACACAGATCAATCCGATAACTAGCATAGCAAGCGTAGAGAATTAAGAAACAAACACTTTTAGGTATGTGTGAAATTCTATGAATAGAGTAGAAAATAAGAAATTCCCTGCTTTTTTGTTCTCAAGATTTTGTTCGAGAATCTGGTTCAAAATAAATAGGTAAATAGTGATTCTGTTCGAAGACATGCCTTACCGCTGCATTTTCTAATGCGAGTTTTCTCCACACTAAAGTCCAATAGGTTACATGTAATTTAGATATGATAACACAAGCTTTTAGTCGTTCATTTTAAAAGGGGTTCATCCCAACGATCTCATAGGAATTGGAATCAATAAGTTATTAGTAAACAAAAAGCATACCTTTAAAGAGCAAACATTTTCCTGTTTTTTTTTAGAAAATTTGCAAACAAAATATTACTAATAAATTTCTTCTGTATTTACAACGTCATTATGGTTTTAGTAAATCAAAATAATTTAAAATTAATGAGAGAAATAAATTAATATAAATGTCTTTTATTTGCCCTTTTCCGTTTAGATATCCTTTTTTTTAAGTTTAGTGATTTATTATAAGGTATTTGCTCTTTATGTTGTAGGTTTTCACTCCTTAGACGTTTTGACACTTAGGCGTTTTGACTGTTTATTATCGTATTTATCTGTTTCGTTCTACGCTTTTCCTTCGTTCTACGCTTTTCCTGATTCACTCTTGCGAAGATTTGCCCCGTCCTGTCGAAGCATTCTCAATCACATTGACCATTGTGACCGCTATATATCATTTGGCGCTTTAACCGTTTGATGTTTGGACGCGTTCTCTGGATCACTTGCAAGACTATATCTATAAATTAACATGCATAATTTGGTTCTATATTTAATATTAAGTACATTCCCAAAGATCGATTTTATAAATCTGCAGATAAAATACTGTATACACCATGAGAGTAATGTGCATTGATAATTATATTGTAAATTATTTTCCAAAGGACCTTATGGAAATTGGATTTCGTTGGAATTGTCTGAAACTTTGATATAATGTTGATCTTGTCATCCTGAGATAAAGTCTCCATGGCCACAGCCACCAATCACTGACCCTTTGTCCACTACAAAGCAACTTTCTTGAAAACACTCGAAGATAACGATATTCTTGGATTTCGGTGGGATCGACTGAAACCATAATATGCTTTTGATCTTGCTCTGCTGAACTGACTCATTACGTGGCCACATTTCTGAAAACACTCGAAGATAACTATATTCTTGGCTTTCACTGGAATCGGATGATACCGTAATATGTTTTAGATCTTGTCATACTGAGAAACTGTCTGCGTACACAATATTCAATCACGAATGGTTTGGCCAGTATGGGACAAGTTTTCGAAAGCTCACAAATATAACGATATTCTTGGATTTCGGTGGCATTGCTTGAAACCGTTGTATATTGTACATCTTTTCACCCTGAAGTAAAGTCCCCATAGGTGTTGGGGGGTTCACGGCAGTATCTTTGAGTTTAGTTTCGCTTTGGTCCTATGTTTGTATGCGTAATATGTGAAAACCACTGAATTAGTTGGTTTAGGTGGGTCTTCTATCATCTCATTGCAGGATCCATGATTCGTGTGAATCCGATGGTTGAGGGTGGGGTGCTTGTTGGATGAATTCGTGTGGCCTCTCATTTTTTAGTGCCAGATTAATAGGACCTTGTTGCGCACGTCATGTGTTGTGATGAATGTAAGTCCGTCCGCCTCTCACTTCGGGATGCTAAATTCATGAGTTCGCCAGTTATGCGTTAGGTAGTTAAGTATTGACATTTTCTCAGTTCATCGTACACGAAATATCATGTGCATCAGATAATTATGGAGCTGGCTTACACCAGCTTCTTCTGTCCTAATCTGGAACAAATCCGATTCAATTTCCTTGTGAATATTTTTTTGTGGCATTCTCTTTCCAGCGTCAAGAATATGATCAAGCAGTAAAGTTGATGGGTACTTGATGCTATATTCATGCCTTGCTTAGCCTAGGTCCCACATTACACTAGTTACGTGTCCGCATGTACCCTAGATTCTGGGTTCTGATTTGTATGTGCAATAATACCCAGTGTATATGTGATAATGTTCAATGTTGTGTGCAATCGAGATGTAATATCTTGTCTGGCTTCATAATCGAGAATAGATTCGTAAGTGAATAAATCCAGGCTTGTTGAAATGAATATCTATTTCAAGAACTTCTGTTTCATCTCTTTGAAGCTCATGCTGTATGTATGACGGAGCTAGTTATATCTGATACGTTCCAAGAGTGCCACTCCGGAAGTATCCTAAAGTCACGTGTGGGAAATCAGCTAGATGATTTCCTTGCAGTTGTACCCACTTACTATTCCTCCGTTGCAGATTTTCAATTTCCACACGTGCTTGAACTACGTTAACATCTCGTACTTTCGCCAGCATTTCTTGTGCCATTTCTATGGTAGCGCCTGCATATGAATAGGGTCGTAATATCTGTTGATAATTGATCCGGCAATACGGTAGAAATCACCTAGATGTTCAACATGTTCAGTTGGAATAGTGCTCTGAAAGAATTTGAATATTATTTTTATATGGTCGTTCCTGGATTCAACTATCCACCTAAATTTGATAATTAAACGGGATTCATTACTTTTCTCAGTTGAAAGTTGCTTCTGACCATGTACTAAAAGATCTCGAATTTTATGATCAATGCCAAGGCGTTGAAGCAAATGTATTGCATCTCTATAGCCTCGATCTAATACGAAAATATCATTTTTCTCGAACCATTCATTAACCGGCTAATATGTTCAAAATCATTGCGGAGCATTTATGGATCATTATTCAGAGAATCTGAAAAAGTAAGGCATTATAATTGGAGGTATGTATCTATTCGGTGCCAAAATCAGTGTAGGCTTTAGAAGGTGATGACCCTTATGCACATAATAGGATTGCTGCAGTACTCTAAAGTTACTCCTTCTATCAATTCGACTCTACGTTCGGTCAATATGAACAGTATCTTTCCTATCATTAGGGTCTGCATTATACAATGCATTTGCGAAGTCAGTCAGTCAGTCACATGTCGTTCAATGTATTGTTGCCTTGTTAGGGCAGTAAATCCGATAGATAATGGAACAAATCGTGTCATTAATGCTTTCCCAACTGCTGAAATTATCGGACTTGCATTTTGGGTCGAAGAGTAGTTAAACATCACTGTTAAAAAATCATCGAGAAATCCTTGACGTAGCTTACAAAGAAAAGTAAGAAGATGCTGTTTTGTTGTGTGTCTTTTTCATACATGTTGCTGATTAGGGTTACAAAACGTGAACTAACTACGAAGCTCCTCTTTTGTTATGGATGCTAAGCATTTAAATTTATGATCGCTGAAAGTATTTTCATCATTGAACTTAAACTCATAATGATCGTTGATGGGCTCTCGAAGACCATGCAAAAAGGACTTTAACTCCGATCATTTTATAACATACGGTTCTCGAACAAATCGCAACCCTGAAAGCAAACACTGAAACAAATGTCCTGTGTCATCGACATGTGTAGGATAACATTTGACGCATTCAGGAATTAAAATATTCCGAGAAGTGAAAACTTGCACTCGAGAATCGAATTGACAGCCTGTGTTGGTTAACTCGATTACAAATGCAATAAGTAGCACTACTTGTTTGAGTTAATACGTTTAACATCTCACATATGGGATCGTTTTCTTGTTAACTGATTTCAATATTAAATGAACGATTGCAGTTAAGGCACACACACGCAACATCTCTCACATGAATTTGCATACCAGATTCTCCGCATCTGCTACTAGCTATCTGTCGTCTCGTGACATTACCATCACCATCTAACCGAGCAATATGATTAATTTAAGACGAAACACCCGATTACAAACTAAACACGGCATTTGATTTCTGTTATCCGTGTTCGTATCCAGTATAAGGTCGCTGCTCACTTACAGAAAACGAATACCATGATAGTTCACATAACCTATATCGTCCGTCGTAAATCTGTATCTAACCTGTTATTCCAGCAGTTCGCAAACATGCAGTGTACACTTACTGGGTTTTTGCAAGAAACCTTGCTCTTCGCCTCAGGTGCGGTGCACCACCTAGCCGGAAGTGATACAGCACGATGCTCACTTTTCACTATGTGTGTTTTAGTAGGAATAAATACGGAAGTTCTGCAAATGATTATAAACAACAATCACGTGTAAAAGCATTGGAGAAACATAACGAGCGGACGTAGCTCAACTGGTAGAGCTTTGGTTCGCCTTTTTTGGACAGAGGCAATCCCTAGTAGCACATGCACGTCGACCGACGTTTGGCAGATCTCTTTCTATATCATTCAATATCCCGATATTATCCTGAGGTCGGCCGACAGAATACATGCCAGTTTCGCTTCATTCAATAACAGAAACATACACACCTTATGTGTATATTGCATTAGCAAAGGATCGTACTAGTTGAAAGTAAGTATGATGATTACTCCGACGTATCATTGGTATTTCTAGGCTACCTTGACCATTGTGATGGATGTAGGTCCCACCTCAAGGGTACAACAATCCTAAGCGAACACTCATCAGGGTTACGAGACAGATACTTTTTGTAAGGGTTTTCGTTCAAGTGCTATAAGGCTATTCGTCGGTAAAAAGAGCTGAAAAACATCAGTCAGGACTTTTGTAGTAGAGTTTGAATCCGTCTGTCTTTGAACTGCCAACTTGAGTTCCCGGTGTCACCCTGCACCAGCAACAATTGATATTTACATTTGTGTTTTGGGTAGGTTTGCAACTTTCGCCTAGTACCGTCATGTAAGAGGGATGACGTCCCTCAACGATTGCATGACTCAGGAAAGGGATCGGAAAGATAGAGGCAAGGGTCAATTGAGTACATATTCCATCCCGGAATTCACCTGGCGTGACTAAGCCAAACACTAGAAAACGTAAGTCCGGACGGTCGGTACCCACAACTAACGCATGGTATTATATAGGCTTTACAAATTCAAATATTTTATCATGATAAATTCATTACCGTCAGGGCTCATTCCACCCCATTGAAATATATCTTCGCAAATGTTGAACGAAGTGGACGCAGTGGTCAAACAGTCAGTAATTGGAGGTTGTGCCCATAGAGACATTTCCTCAGGATGACAAAATTACGGTTTCATGCAATTCCAGCAAAATTCAAGATGATCGTTATTTTGAGGGTTTTCAAAATGTGACCTCATAGAGGACAAACGGTCAGTGACTGGTGGTTGTTCCCATGGAGAATCTTTCTCAGAATTTGGATATCTACAACATATCACAGTTATGGCAATTCCACCAAAATCGAACACTATCGTTCTCTTCGACTGTTTATATAATGTGGCCCCGTAATGGCCAAACGGTCAGTGATTGGTAGTTGTGCTCATGGAAACTTTTTTTCAACATGACAAGATTTACAACATATCATTGTTTCATATAATATACCGATGTCCAAGAATATAGTTCTCTTCGACACTTTTCAAAAAATTGGCCCCGTTGTGGCCAAAGGGTCAGTGATAGGTGGTTATGGAGACTTACTTCAGGAAGAGAAGATCTATAACTTATCAAAGCTTCAGGCAATTCCTACGAAATCCAAGAATGTTACCCTCTTCAACATTTTTAAATAGGTGGCCTCTTAGTGACCAAAACGGTCAGTGAGAGGTGGTTGGCCCATGGAGACTTTTCCTCAGGATGAAAAGATCTACAACATATCAAAGTTTCAGCCAATTCTACGGAAATCCAATTTCCATTAGGTTTGTGCGGGTTCCTTTATTTCTTTTTTAGTATTACATAGAGGGACTGTACGTGCCTGTTTTAGCGTTTTTTTTTGTTATTGCAGGTTTCTTTGAACCATGGATGTGATACTTAAACAAAGGTTTTCAGTGGAGGAGAACCGACGTGGGCCTAGGAGACCCGGCATTGTGCGACCCCAGTGAGCGATTCTTGCTCTCTTGATCGTAACAGTATGCCTATATCTCATTGTTACTTAAAAGATTGTCAAAAATATATCATTGTGTGTTATATATTTCTCCTGAAGGTCTACGCGTACTTCCTACTACATCTGTTTCAAATCAGCGGGTAATTGATAAGCAACCCATTTTTTTCATACACCTGCGGGTATCCCTGTTCTTTGATCATCGTTCGATCAGCATTGCTACTACATGACAGTTCTGCTGACATCTTTGCGACAGTAAGATGACGATCTGCCTAATCAAGTAATTCACTTTTCGTTTTCCTCTGTTACAGTTCTCACTGGTCTTCCACTTCGAGGTTAGTTTTCCACACCAGATGTTTATTTGTTGACCAATGTTCGCACATTACACACATGAATTCTCTCCTCACCATAAAAATCTTTAATTATTTCATGGATATTGGCTAAAGTACACCCCTGTCCGCTTCGTTTATGCTCACATTTATTATTCTGCAAAACCTGTAATAACGAAAATTTATGAGAACTTTCCCAAACAGTCACTCTACAGTATGCATTGCTAAAATAGAATTAAATTGAATTAATACTTTCCTATAAAATGAACACCATGCATTGCTTTCGGTATATCCACCATATATTTTTGTGTGTGAGTGGGCACTTGTTGGCCTATACTATATAGTGTCTCTTTATTCCAGGTCCTGCGAAGACATTTTTAGAGATTGTGTGTTCAACGGAAGAGTATTTGATTGTTGTTCATATTTTTCCATTTTAAAAGCAGAACGTGGACCCTGCTATGCGATAGGTTCAAAGCAATCATTGTAAGTATTTTCAAACTTCTGATATGTCGAAATGAAATGAGTGTTTAATTCTGAGTGGTAAATCTTATACCATCTATTTCTAAACTCTAGACAAATATATTAATTTAGTGTAAAACATTATAAATAGTCCATGGAAATTATATTACAATGATTCACATAACTTTAAAATACAACATATTACTATAGGCCGAACAGTGAAATGTCACAACTAGTTAACCCTCCTGTGGCCTTGGGGTCAATATGACCCCAGGGTTACATCTTTCTTAAATAATTTCGTTGTGGAATGTTTTCGATCACTTATTATTTTAGTATTATTTCAAGTTTAGTTCTTTATACAGGGTGGTAAGCTTACGGACCGACGAACTTCGGGAGTTGATAGTGCAGTGAAAAATAAAGAAAGAATTTCGAGGCAACGATGGGGAAATTCCGAGGCGTTACGGAGCTACAGCCTGCCGAAAGCGTGGGAAAATGAACTTCAGAGTGGATTATTGCGAACACGAAAAATCGGAGAGTAGGCGGTTGAGAGTAAATTTGAGGAAGTCACACCCGGGCTATCCAAAAATGCATATTGGAAAATGCTACAAGCAGGGCTCAAGGGATTCCCCAAAGGAAGTAGGGGATTCCCAGAAAGTCTTCCAAGTAAAGATGGGTCAAAAGGACCACAAATAATATGAGTTATCAACAGGTAATAATAATTCATTACCGGCACATCAATATCTCAACGAGAATTAATGTTATGACCATTTTTATAAATTAATGCGTGATTGCATATCAGACAGGGGGAATAATTAAAGACAGTCCACGAGCGTTTGGCTTATTTATTAGCAATGAGAGAGACTAAGAGTATCCAGTCGGATGGAGGTGAGTACACATCTCAACAGCTGCAGTGTTGTAAAAAAGACGTCCTCGTTGGTCGAGTGGTCAGTGTTATCAGGCGTCCGTGATGTCACAGCAGTCTTGCATTGAAGCCCGTCTGGAAAGAAAATCAGGTGTATGATTAAAGCGTAACAGCATGCAAAGGATGGACGGAGGGTATTAGTTAATGAAGAGGCACGTTCGGTTGCTTAATAGAAAGAACGCAATGTAATACAGCAGCCAACAAAGGATGACATGGAAGAGAGAAAACAAATACGCGTGTAGAGACATCAGGTGTCAACCGATGCAAGGTAAAAAATAGCAAGTTTTCTATACGATGTCACAAGGTTAAATAGTTCAATCTGTCTATTCTACAATAGAAAAAATTCGTTAACGGGCATGACGGATTATAGCTGCGTCGTAAACGTCCAGGAGTAATTTTGTAGCTGGAGTTATGGCCATTATGGTCCGCAGCAATGGGAGAATGTAGTGAGTGTATGTAGCAATGCGTACCTCAGTATGTTGTTAGAAGAAACACTTGGAAATATCACACCAAAAGAAGTTAGGGGTGTTGGAATGCATTAACGATCACAATGACTCGGACTGACCGAGAGGTTAGTGTGCGTGCTTCGTATCCCGATCACGAGTTCAACTTCCGTCTGGGTCTCCTGAAAACAGTCATTCGGAGCCAACTTGACCACATATTGTAGGTCTCGTCCTTACATGCGCACCAGCTCATTTATAACTCGCATAAAAATTAAATCAAGCACAAAACCCCAGGAGTGAATAGTATTTTGGTCAGCTTGGCGATGGAGCGGATTTCAGGACCTACACAGAAATGTGGATGGGTATAGGCAATTCTAGTACATAAACTACGATACATGAATCAATCTAATGCATAATCAGGGGAGAGGAGGTTAGTGACAACAAACGGTCTTTAATTACGGGCTAGGTGACGAGACGATGATTTGGCATTAACACTCCATCACATACAAATAACGTCCTACTGGCAAATTCTGCATTTTCAACTGTAATCTGACCCTCTCCGTTCACACTCGTGCAACGAACAGAGTCGCAGTCGCAATCGAATCCGCCCCCTTGACCAAAATACCACTGGTATGTGACACAGGCTAACGAGCGTCTATACTCATACACTGCAGAATACACAATACAGCGTTCGTACAAACTAGCACGCAAAACATCCAAAGTCCCATAGTCGAGTTCCAAATCAGAGTTGCTAGAATGTACAAATTCCTTTTTTCAAGTATTCTACTATAGGTACATGTTCGTACGTTCCGACTCAGCTCGGATTCATCACTCCCTTGCACACATTGTGTTTGCTTGTGTAGAATAGACAGATTGAACTATTTAACCTTGTGACAACATATGAAAAACTTTCTACGCTTTGCCTTGCATCCGTTTACACATGATTTCTAGTACACACGCGTATTTATTTTCTCTCTTCCATGTCATCCTTTGTTTGCTGCTGTATTACATTGCGTTCTTTTTACTAAGCAACCGAACGTGCCTCTTCATTAGCTAATACCCTTCGTCCATCCTTTGCATGCTGTTACGCTTTAATCATACACCTGATTTTTTTCCAGGTGGGCTTCCATGCAAGGCTGCTGTGACATCACGGACGCCTGATAACACTGACCACTCGATCAACGAGGCCTTTTTTTTACAACACTGCAGCTGTTGAGATGTGTACTCACCTCCATCCGACTGGATACTCCTAGTCTCTCTCATTGCTAATAAATAAGCCAAACGCTCGTGGACTGTCTTTAATTATTCCCCCTGTCTGATATGCAATCACGCATTATTTTTAAAAAATGGTCATACAATTAATTCTCGTTGAGATATTGATGTGCCGGCAATGAATTATTATTACCTGTTGGCAACTCATCTCATTTGTGGTCCTTTTGACCCATCTTTACTTGGAAGACTTTCTGGGAATTCCCTACTTCCTTTGGGGAACCCCTTGCGCCCTGCTTGTAGCATTTTTCAATATGCATTTTTGGATAGCCCGGGTGTGACTTCCTCTAAGTTACTTTCAACCGCCTACTCTCCGATTTTTCGTGTTCGCAATAATCCACTCTGAAGTTCATTTTCCCACGCTTTCGGCAGGCTGTAGCTCCGTAATTTCCTCGAAATTTCCCCCCGTTGCCTCGACATGTTTTCTTTATTTTTCACTGTACTATCAACTCCCGAAGTTTGTCGGTCCGTAACCTTACCACCCTGTATATTCAATATTTTAAGAGTTAATTGTTTTCAATAAAGTTGTTAAATATAAAGGTAACACATCAAACTTGGGGTCTATTGGCCCGGTATAAATATTATATATTTCCATATATTATATTTTAGTATTTGTATTCCTCGCGACTGGAATGGAGCTATTGCCGGCACAATTTTGTCATCTAATTTACCTCTATGAGGCCATGATGACAAAGAAGCCGAAGATTACATCTAAAACGAGGAATTTTATTTGCAACTGACAATATCTATTTCTACATTATTTTTCTTGTCGACATAGCAACTGTATGGCATTGTCTTGATTTACCAGAAATAGTAATTACATGTTGTGGCTGAAGTAAAAAGTATCATACAGGTGTTTTATTTTGAGATATTCACGAGTTTAAAATCATTCAGGAAGAAATGGTTTCCCGTGACCGTCCTCTAACCAATGATGAAGTGAAACCATATTTCTTCGAGGAAAATGAAGAGAGTTCGACTAACTAACATGCATATTCTACTCAATCAGAAAAACAAGACCACGTGTCCGAATCTGACGTTACAGATTCTGATGAGAGTGATGATTGCACGAATCAGAAGAATAGTGGAAATCAGCCGTGCAATATTAGCAAGGAGGGGACCCAGTGGAAGCTTAAACCGCCTTCTCAAGGAAAAACAAAATCAAGTAACATATCGATACCTGCCTCTGGACCAACTCCTTATGTTCTTCAGTGAGTGGACGAGAAAGAACTGTCTGCTTTCCGACTCTTTTACACAAACAAATTGCTTCATATTTTCCTCTCTCAAACAAATAAAGAGGACAATAGAGTATATCAAGAAAAGAACACAGAATGGATCAGGGCTCGAGATGGACATTTTCACGAATCGGAACGCTTTACCTTCGTTAAAATATAAGCTGTCCCTTTTTGTTTATGATTACCATAGTGACGAAACGGAACGGAAAATTTCTTTTTTTCAGGAAACGCAACAGCTTTCCGGCTTTCTCCCGTCCATTTCGTTCCCTCGAAAGGACGGAAATTACATTTGAGAAAATTGAAGCACACATTGGACTGCTGTTCCTTGCTGGTGTTTATCGCTCTAGCGGTGAAGCCCCGGAAGTACTACAAAGACGATGGACGTCCAATTTTTCGTCTAACAATGTTCCTGAAGAAATTCAAGCACACCAGCAGATTTGAAAGAATCGATGTGAAGTTGACTAGGCCAGGGAGAAAGAGAGATTACAAGCTTTCTTCTTTTCGTGATGTGTGGGAAATGTTCATTGACAAAGTAGGAAAATATTTTGTTCTACACAATGATGTTACGGTAAATGAGGAACTTGTTCCGGTCAGAGGACGATGCCCATTCAGGCATCATGAAGACGAAGCCCAGGGGAAAACACGGCATCAAAATGTGGCTTCTCTGTGACTCCCGGACAGCTTACATTTTGAACTGCAAAGTGTATACAGAAAAGTCAGTAGGTGGACAGAGAGACGTAAATCAGGGTCGCAATATTGTTTTGAGATTGAGCAAATTTCTACAAGGAACTGGACGAAAGAGCATCCGTAATAACATTATTGCTGATCGCATTTTGGCAGAAGCATTGCTAGAAAATGGCTGACGATTATTGGAACAATTCTCAGAAGCAAACAAGAAATCCCACCCGAACTACAGCCGTCAAGACAGCGAGCAGTTTTCATCTCAATTTTCTGTTTTAGTAGGTGCATTACACTTGGATTCTAAGTGTCTATTCTACTTTCAAAAATGCACAATGATTGTATTCTCAATATGAACAGATACCTAAGATAATCTTGCAACACAGTTTAACAAAAGAAGGTGTTGACATTGCTGACAAACTGGCGGTTACATACCGGTATATAACTATTTGTGGGACAAAGCGTTGGCCTGCTCGTTTCTTTCACAACACCCGTGATCTCATGACCATCAGTTTCTATGCCGTTTTTCTTCATGTGAATTCTGACTCTTGAGGAAAGTGACTGACCAAACGCCGAATCTTCATCAAGAAACTGGGGAATCAGCTAAACCATCTCTGACTGAAAAGTGTAGATAGCAACAAGGTCTAAAGAAAACAGTTGTCAAGTCCCTTGCTGGAACTGGAACTCCGCCATAACAGCAAGGTCCAAAGCCTACAAGATGTAAATTACGTCCAAGCGAAAAACACAAGAAATACCCGCAAAAATTTCAGTTTCATCTGCATGGGCCTACACTCAGAACTGTTTTGCAATGATTGCGGAGAATAAGCTTGTGCAAGATACTGGATTGTTTTAGTTGTGCGGGATATTTAATACATATACACGAGATACTAAGCATGCAAGTAACCTATTTTTAATAATTGTGAATGGGAATATAAATTTGAATGTGTCTGTTATAAATGCAACTTTCAGTAATCTCGATTGTATAAGGGGGGATGTACGTCTTTGTGGTCAAAATTTTCGATTTTTTGTTTTATACGTTTTTTGAATGTATGATATGAGTAGAATATTTCCTGAAAGTTTCAAATGTGTGTCTGTCCGGAATCCTGCCCAAAACCTTATTTATATGCAGATATATGTTAAAAAATGTTCCTTCTTTTCGACGTATATGACATTTTAATCCAAATTTCTAGGACACTGAATCTTTTCATCCACATTACGCAACTGTCTGCGCAATTTTTCATTGTTGACTGAAGCCACGGTTTGCCTGCGATATTTTTCATCATTGTTAGTACATTTTTTTCCCGTTAGGAGAAGGCCTAATTAGTATACGAAGGGTCAAATTCTCGAAGATGGAAAGCCATTAGGCGGAAAAGGGAGACTAACAAACAAGGAAATTGATTCCTTACAAGGCAATAAGAGAAAATGTAAATGACCTTCAAAGCATGAAAAAGGCAGTGTGGGCAATATTTTTCCATAAGTCTTCAACTGACGAAAATCCATTGCACATGTTTTGTCCAAAGAACAAAGAATCATGGTGTTGATACAACAGAGGGCCAGAAACTGGGGAAGTGTATCACAGACACTCTCTACCAGCTGCAGTAATGAATACAATAAAGCCTACTTTTAGAGCACTTGCAGATCCAAAACTCCTAGAAAAATGTTTGCACGGTAAAACTCAGAATCCAAATGAAAGCTTGAAATCCTTGATCTAGCAACGCTGTCCCAAAACAGGTTTCGTAGGCTCAAAAGTTCTACAAATAGCGGTGTATGATGCTGCATTATGTTTTAACAGTGGTTATGCATCGCGAATTGATGTACTAAAAGAGTTAGGAATAACTCTAGGAAAATTCAGAATGCAAATTATAAGAGATGTCAATAAGAAGAAACTAGCCAAGGCTGAGATGTCAATGAATGAGTTGATAAAGGAAGCAAGAATTAAGAAAATGAGACAGAAGAGAGCACAACAGGATACGCAAGACGACGAAGCGTATGGATATGGAGCATTTTAAGGACACAGAAATGTTCCCGAGCGCAGACCGCGTTGTGTTTTTTTATTTATTATTTCTGAAAACTACATTTTCCAATATTAATGTACCTTTTTCTGAAAAGCTGTTTTACGTAATGCGAAGAAACTTTGCACAAATGTTGTTTACATTTAGTTGTATTTTATGAACCAGAATTGTTATGTTACCTCTGTAATTGTTTAACATACTCTCGGATATATAATAAATAAAAGGTAAAAAATAGCTACCAAAATTTCATAAATTAGCAACAGTCAAACTATTCAAGACACACTAATGATTTTGGTTCACAGTAATCACTTCGACGACTAAACTAAGTGGTAAAAATTTCCAGAAAATTGCATATAAAGTTTCTGAGAAAAAGGTACAAATATATTTTTACATTGTTGTAATTTAACTGGCACGTTATGCACACTGTAGGGAAGTCTGTGAGCAAAAAACTTGTACAAATGTAGTATAGCCTACCATGTAGGTATAGACTAAAACTTGGATGCGCAACTTCACATCAAAGCAGAATATGGCCACTAGAGTCCGATTACACCAAAAGCCGTACATCCCCCCTTCTAGAAGCAATCATTGTACTGTGTTTTTGTATTTAACATTAAATGTAACTTTCCATAAATTTAAATATATTTTAATATCAGATTAAAAGTAATTTGTTGTCAATAAAATTCATTATTGGTCTTATCGTCAGATGCTAAAAGTCCTAGAAATACAAATCAATGAAAAAACTGATCTGCTAGTATCTAATCCATATATAGAATTTAATAATAATAATAGTAAAGACAACTAATTTTAAGTGATTATATTACGTAATATTTTGAATATTTTTATTTGAATGTTGTTTACAGATTTTAATTAATTGGGGTCATATTGACTCAGCGAGTGTTGTAGACCCTCAGGGCTATAGGAGGGTTAATATTTGATTTTTCATGCCTGTGTTTTATATTTTATTAATATGTTGAATCATTTCCTACAATAAAATGTTTCAGCGTTTCTTGTTCGAATGATTTCAACATTCACCACCAAATTACCGGTAGCTTGCGAATGACTTAGATTCTTACATCATTACTGGGAAGTAGTTCGATCGGTTCATTGGAACCCTATTTATTTAAATTAATTATGTTTGCCTTTACTAACATTTAAAAATATTATCCTTGATTTCAATTAAATTTAGAGGATGCCCAGTTGCATACAACTAAATATATATTATATAATAAAACACAGAGGAAAAGGGTAATAGGTAAGCTCAAAAGTAACAGTGTTGCGATCAAACCTGAAAAAATATGCATACGAAAAACCGCCAATTAAATTACAAACGAAAGGAAAAAATGTAGATTTTTCTTAAAATAACCAAACTATAACGACAATAAATTTAGGTGAGATTACCATCATTTTCCAGATAGGCCTACTCAAAGCGAGAATTAGCAGAAGAATAAACAGAAACACGCACTCAGAAATGGGGCGGGGGTAGTATTAATGTTGCTTCAATTAGAGGACGCTTTAAATTTTGGAAGAGATAATTCATTTTAATAGGGATGTAATAGAATGGTGAGAGTGAAAAGCCTGTGAAATGAATGTTATTATCAGAGGTTCTTTAAATAGCACGAATATACCACTGTAGTAGCACGTCAGTTGAAGATTGTGTTGTTAGCAAAGTACAATTGATATATCATCCTGACGAACCAATAAGGACTTGCACATGATATCATTAATTATAATAGGCAGAACTTAACACCAGCATTATAGAAACTATAAAGCGAATATCAAGTTTAGTGTGTTTGCAGTTATGTGTATGGAAATGCATAAGATCCATTTGGATATTTAAAACTACTTCAACATGATCATGATTGGGACGAGTCGGAATAGTGTATTGTTTACAGAGTTAGATGCATTTTATTAAGTCATTCCTAACTGGGATTGCCGAAGAGTATAGACTGTAAAAAGAACATGTTCATATCACTCATAAGTTTTGTGTTTTGTATTTCTTAGTACAGTGTTTCGTATTTTTTTTACACTCATTGCTATTGTCACGTAAATGGTCCAAGAAAAGTATGTAAACAATTTACTTTTCTTGTTTCAGTATTAAATATAATTACGAACTTTTGTAATTGGGCGATGGATTTGGGACTTATGTAATCCATAGCGTTAATTATTTATTTTGAATATCCTGGGAAATGTATAAAAATATTAAGGTGGCGTAATTCGTGATGATGAGTTAAATATTTCCTTTCTTAGAATAAAATTACAATACTTTGTTTCAATACAAACTGATGATATGGGTTGTCTTGGAGAAACAGCAACTACTTGTGGTAGTAAATCGGACTTAAAGAAGAGACATACTATCAGCTGATCATGGACACAAATCTAAGATGATATAACTCTGAATAGATATACACTATTTGTTTAAATTCCTGAATTCAAAATAATGCCAGTATAACAAATTTCGTACGTTTTTTAATAATTATGTAGATAATATGAATTTTCAATAACGTTCTGAACAGCAAACACTACAAGAACTAAAATAATGTTAATCAATTTGGATCACCATTTGCTTTTTAAACTTTGCAAATTAAGTTCGTATTTCTACATATGATCTTAAAGTCGGATTATCTTAAAACTATAGTTAATATTTAAACATCGCGTATGACGTAATTCTTTGACCATTATATTAGATGCTATTTTATATTTAATTTCTTACATTTCAGATTCGTGGCGCCAGATATTTTAGTTTTGTCATCTAATGATGCCAATCTACTGAGGATCTCAATATTGCGTTTCTCGCGGTATATACTGGTAATTAGTATTATTATTAGCAAACTAAATACGTGCTTGCTTTTATATATAAGGTCGCATGTGCTTTTATGTGCATTCGTTAATCAATATATAAGTAAATCATCAAACAGTAACATACAGAGGTTGTGGAGGTTAACATCAAAATATTTTATAAATATTCTTCAACTGTCTCTGATATGCTAGCTGTTCGTTAGGGACATCGTGTTGTAGAAGAGGGAGCAAGGACATAAATCTGTTGGATAATACACGTGACTGATGTATAGTAACTAATCAGTGTGTCACAGATGTCTCAAAATATCAAACGCCTGAGTTCAAAACAGGACAGATACTGGCAAAGAGACTAACGAGTGCATTTAAGGAGGCACTGCGTAACTAGTTCAAATGTCGAATTCGTCTGTATTGATGATCGTAGAAACGCATCTGGAAAACGTAAATTGTCAAATTGAAGCAAACCTAAGGCTAAAGACAGTAGGGAGATTCACAGTATTATATCCAGAAATTACCAATCCATTGAAAGGAAAATCGGAACCAGCTTATATTTTATCTTGACACCAATAGAGTGTCTGCGAAATCAACAGGACTAAGTGGACAAGTAAGTGTTCTTTAAATGGTGGCGAAAATCTATTCTCTGGCCACGGTCGCAAATATTTGTCTACATGTAAACCCACGTTCGTAAACTACTACCAGTAAGGAAATTGAAAAAGTATTACTTTCTTATCATGAAATTATGGTTTCTTTAATCGTTCAGGTAGCCCACCAACCCGACTTCAAGTTGAACGATAAATGAATACCATTGACAGGAAACCTAAACGGGAAAAAATTAAGAGAATTCAGTTACATCTGGAAAATTTACAAATAGTCATATTGATTGAACATTTACTTTCATTTGTCAGATACAGGAAATTACAACAATTATAAAAAATGGGTATATTCACATTCGTATGCAAACAATAACATACATTTCTCATTCTACTTAAAATAAAGAGAGATGGAGAACATAAAAATCACTTAAGCAAGTGAGCATATGAAACCAAGTGGGAAAATTATAAATGGAAATAAACAATACTTTTATTAGGCAATGCTCACACACATTCTGTTAACCACCCGCACTCTCTCTTGCTCCCACTCTCTTTCTCTCTCTCTCTCTCTCTCTCTCTCTCTCTCTTTCTCCCTTTTCTGTCGTTAGTTCTTTCATTCTTCTTTCCAGATTTTCTAAAATACAATTAATTACAACTGCAAGAGACAGAGAGCATCAGAAAGAGAGAGACACAGAGAGATGAAAGATGAGGTATGGAACAGATAAATGTACCAAAATTCCTTCAAAATGCGTCAAGAAAATAATAAAAATCAATAAATAATTAAGCACATCTTTTGTAATAAATAAACCGTTTCTGTCATTCAGATAAGATAGCATTAATCGTTTGGGCAGTTACAGCACTACGGCTTACGCCCGTTCCGATTTTGTTGTTCACATTCACCACGAAACTTCCATATTTCACCTGTTATCACTTTGCATTATTACGAATTTTTTATTTTATTCGTAAACTTTTAATCAGAAGATGGAATTTATTTAGGAAACCATTTAAATTTCAAGTCAGTGTGAAAATGTTCTTGCAGAAGTCAGGAATCGAATCGCTGACAATTTGAATGATAGACGCAAATACATGTGTACCATTACACAATAACTTAATTCCCGTAATTTTCATAAAATACTTGATATATAATACTTGAATATGTATGTTTAACACGTTTCTATTGGAACATAATATTACCCTTACAGATGAAAAGAACCTAGTAAAATCAATATGTTAGGACGTTAATAATAAAATATTATGGTCGGACAGGAGATTTTGTCGTATTCTAAACAAAACGCATTATATAGGCTTTAAAACTGAAGATGTAATAAAAGTAAGGCAATTGAAACGCTGTGATGAATTTAACTCAAAAGAGCTTTGGTGCAGAAAACTAATGACAAAAAATAATAATAATGAAAACTATTTAAAAACATACCTTTCTTAACAATTTATAGTGAAAAGTAAAAATAATTTTGTTTATGAATGAGTAAAGACAAAAGAAGCGCTCTCATATACAATCACTTTATATATTTTTTAATTCGAACGCCTCATATGTTTCTTTATAGTCATTCATAAACAGAACTACTTTTTACTTTTTAGTACGAATTGTTTAAGATAAATAGGCACTTAAACAATTATTATTTTATAGCTACTTTGGTGTTCGGATACATTGCGTCGAGCTAATGATTTATGACCCAAATCCTAGAGAGCTGTGCAATCAGCCAAAATACAGATCGTTGCAGGCCAGTATTTAATTTAGGATAAAGAAGTCCATACTAAAATATGATTTAAAAATATATAAATATATAGAATTATATGAATATGACAATGGATTTTTGTATTGTCACTCGATTGATCAATGTATAACATCGGGAAATGAGTTAAATTAACAAAGCAAGATTTGAGGACATTGTGAACTAAAGAAAGGAGTGTAAAAAATTAGAAACCTTCGAAATGAAGCCAAGTGAGAAAAAAAACATTGAGGATGTACGTGATACATGAATAGTTAAGGTAAAAGTAAAAAGTGATAAACGTAAATTAAGGTGATCGAGAAATGCGGGATTTAACTATAGAGCTCCACATATTCTAGGTCTACAGAACGAACTGCGGGGAGGGGGTGGTAGTCAGTAGCCCAATCGACCAAATTTACTTTCAAAGGTGTTTTACTACTCAATTTGGTATCCTACTCACACCTTATAGACAGAGCACTGAAGATAGATCTTCAGTTTCCTGCCCGGAAATTGTATGTTATTCGTAGTAAGACGTGCAGTAAGCTCAGTTATGGCGACTTCGATAGACGAATGATAACTTCTAAAATTGAAAAGAGAGAAATAAAATAGGTTCGATCTTTCATTACGTAAAAAACTTCGAACAAACAATTTGGTCGATATTGGATTTAGATAGAATTTAACGATCAAGATCAACTGCCCTTGCTTGATGTATTCACTAAATTAAGGTATTCAGTGAGAGAAGGAGCTAAGTCGATAAAATCGTGATTACTATTTACTTCCATTAGCCTGTGCTCCGTCTGCAAATCAATTATCACTATTTGTTGTCGGACGAACCCAGGGGTCTCCATGGTCTGTCCGGCAACAAATGGTAATTTCCAAATGCAGACAAAGTTCAGGCGAATGCAATTTGAGTGTAATCTCAATTTTATTGACCCTGTAGCTTAGTTGCCTTTCTCACTTACTGCCTCAAATTTAAAATACAATCAATTAGTCCACTATAGTTTAAGGCAGATGTCTAATACGGTGGGCCGATTTATTTTCAGATATTGGGGTTCGAGTTGTGATCAAAAGTTGCGCGTTGGTACCAAACAAAGATATGTCAAATATAGTCGTCTTAAAACAACATTTTACCAGGCTCCTAAAGGGCACAATAGTAGGGTGGCGACACTCGGGCCTGTTTAGGCACCTTTGGCTCAAAGCTTGTAACCGGATTTAGTTACCTTTTTATAACTAAATTTAGTTACTTTTTATTTTATTTTGTGACCTTTGTTTCTAATTGTAAATAGTAGTGTTCTTTTGTAAAATAGTATAAGCCCTTTTTTCCAACCCCTATTTAACATGGCATAAAAGCCTATGAACACATTTTCACCCCGTCTTTCGCACCCCCTATTTAACGTTCAATTTAATCTACATTATAAAAGAGTACGGGTATATTGTCATGCCTTGAGCACGGCACAGAATACATTTGGGGGTCGTTTCGAATTTAATAAGAATTTAATCTATCTCATAAATGACTACGAGCTCTATTATAAAACCTGAAGCCCGTGCTCGAGCTATGACCCTTGTTTTTAACCGTAAAAGAGTATCACCCCTTTTTGAACCCCTTATATTTAATAAAAGAGTATGGCATTTTTTTCAACCCCTATTTAACACAGCACAGAAGTTACATGACGTCCAGCAACGATTAACGTGCAATATCAGAAAATCTATAAAAGGTTACGAAGCTTTTTTTCAACCCTAAAAACACTACAGAGACTACGGTCTACACATTTTCCCAACCCCTATTTATCATAGCAGAGATTACCCCACATAATACACCAGTGCACAATAGCAGATATTTCATAAAAGAGCACGGCACCCAGGCCTAACCCACAGAGTACACCATACGCTCGTGGTAGTTGGGGATCCTTAATATGGCATATTGAATTTTGTAAAACAGTATGGGCTGTTTTCACCTTTCCATACTATAACGATTCGGAGTAGTCTATTTTCCTACGCTATAGTGCCTAATGGTTCATAATTGCCAATATAAATTGTTGGAACTTGACCAAACTTTGGATTTAGGTATACTATGAAGAGAAACGACAAGGGGTTTATAAGGGGAGATTTTTCGATTTATTTTTGCTATATGAGGGCCTAATGGTTCCTAAGTGCTATACTTTTGTAGGAACATTACGAAACTTTGGATTTAGGTATAACTGAATTTTTTATTTATTTTTGCGATATTGGCCTCTAATGGTTCCTAATAGCCAAACTTTTGTCGGAACATCACGAAATTTTGAATTTAGTTACATTATGATGAGAAACGACAAGGGGTTTATAAGGGGATATTTTTTATTTATTTTGCGATATTGGGCTCTAATGGTTCCTAATTTTAAAAAATGTCAGAACTTGATAAAACTTTATATTTAGGTACATTATGACGAGAAACGACAAGAGGTCTACAAGGGACAATATTTCGATATATTTTTGCGATATTTTGATCCGTTTTCGAGATGTGCGGGCCTAATAGTTCCTAATTGCCAAAATTTGGTCGAAACATCACCAGACTTTAAATTTAGGTAGATTATGATGACAAACAAAAGCGGTTTATAAGGGGAGATTTTTCGAGTTATTTTTGCGAAATATTGGCCTAATGGTTCCTAATTACCAAAATGTTCTCAGAACTAGGCCAAACTTTGAATTTAGATAGATTATGATGAAAAACAACAAGGGGTTTATAAGGGGAGCTTTTTCAATTTATTTTTGGAATATTTTGAGCCATTTTGAAAATTTCGGGACCTAATGGTTTCTAATTGCCATAATTTTGTTAGAACTTGACCAAAATGTGAATTTAGACAATTTATAATGATAAACGATAAGGGGTTGTCGAGGGAAATTTTTCGAGTTATTTGGTGATATGTGGGGCCTAATGGTTCCTAATTGAAAACATTTTGGCCGCACCTGAACTCGTTTTGAATTTATTTAATTTCACAAAAGACTACGAGCCGTATTATATAACCCTGAAGACTGCGCTTGAGCTAACCTATAGAACATGCAATAGGAGGTCGTAGTAGACTATTCCCCTCAGCCGCCGTGGTGTATTTGCTAAAGAACACAGCGTATTAATTTTGATCCTTGTGGTTATATTTTATAAAAGGCTACGGCACCGTTTTATTCCCTATTTAACATAGCTGAGATTACACAGAATTTAAACCCACATAGTACACTAAAAGCTACGCCACCTTTTTTCAACCCCTATTTAATATAGCAGAGATATCACAGGCATATAGGCTAGTTAACCTAACACTAAAAGAATTAAAAAGGCTACACATTTTCTCAGCCCTATTTATCATACCAGGGATTACAACTACTGCTACGAAAATTTAGACTATTTAACCTAACAAAAATTACAACCCCTAGTGCACAACCACTATTTACCATAGCAGAACTTACACAGACAACGGGGTTTGCAGGCACATAACAAAGATTACAACAGAAATTTAAAGTTAGAGGGTACAATTTACAAATTTTCCTCGCATCCCCTAGCAGGTAATGACATATATATATATATATATATATTCCACGTCGGATCCAAGCTGTTTTGGACGCAAA